>JAEIFU010001095.1:0-81980 GCA_018904235.1 Lordiphosa stackelbergi | reverse complement strand
ATTCGCACGATGGATCTTGCCGTTCTCGTCAAACTTGTAGTACTTCAGCACAGCTAGCTTGACCTTGTTCCTCTTGTGCTTGATCTATTTAGGTGTCGAGTAATACTTCTTCTTGCGCTTTTTGGCCCCACCACGCAGGCGGAGCACCAAGTGCAAAGTGGAATCCTTCTGAATATTGTAATCGGAGAGGGTGCGACCATCTTCCAACTGCTTGCCGGCAAAGATCAGACGCTGTTGAGGAGAAATTCCTTCTTTGTTCGGAATCTTGGCTTTGACATTTTCGATGGTATCTGAGGGTTCGCCCGTAAGGGTCTTGACGAAGATCTGCATGGTGTACTCCTGTTACCTAGCAACTTTCTTCAGCAACAGTATAAAGGAAAAGGCTATGTTCAAAACGTACCTCTTCATGATAAAAAGTCACTGTTCGTTGCGGCGTTTGTTCTATTAGGAAGATTTTTAGGTTCTATCCGGTCAAGTACCTTCAAGTGGTCCAAGAGACAAGAAAACTAAGCTTCTTTCGCTCGAGACCAGGAAAAATAGCAGCCCACCTCCCGCCCAATGGACCAAAAAACATAGGAAATGACCTTAGCTAAGGTAACATCTTTCTTTAAACTCTTTAATGTTTCGAGGTGTACTATTTTATGGTAAATTATATAAGGTGTGACCAGATCTCTTTCTGCTGACACATTCAACTGGGCCTTTCTTGGTTTGAAGTCCTTTGGAGCAGAGCAATGTTTTGATGGTTCGGTTCTCTATTGTGCAATGATGCAGCCCAGTCTCATCTATTGTATATAAAAATACAAAAAGTTTGTCAAAAAAACCTAAAGAGCAATCAGCTGATATCTTTGTAAATTGTTTAAAAAAATTGCGTTTTCCCACTTATTCCAAGGGTTTTAAAATAATTTATTCCCATTTCTATTTTAACTTTAAGAGACACACCCTCCAAATTTACCCACAGTTCTACCTAAATTTAGTACTTACAATTTTTCTGAGTGTACACTCCTTTCCCTCCCTACCCCCTACAAATAACAACAACAACACGAAAGAAGTTAATTTCAAATTCAGACTTAAATTGACAAAGTTTGCAATAGTTGCAATTGCATGTGAACTGGACCCCTTTTCTAGCACCCCACAAACACAAACCCTGCTCTTTTGTATAAAAAAAAGGATTGTTTTATTGCTCATTTTGCAGGCTGAGCGAAGCCACGGAAGCCCACGTGAACTACACAACTAAGCCGCGAGTGGTTCTTCCACCTAATTATGTCAAGGGTAAGTTTGTGAAATTCGCGTTCCATTCGATTGCCATTCCTCTGTGCTGTGGCACTGTCTCTCCGGGTGTCTGTTGTTTCTATTGGAGGACCCGTTGGTGTTTAATTGCATGGATTTTTTTTGTTTTTTTGTTATTTTTTTTTTTGTGTGATTTGTTTGCACCATGAAACCACCAGGTTGAATGAAGGGATATGGATATGCGTGTTGGTACTATTTCTTTTTTTCTTTCTTTATTTTTTTACACGTTTTCGTGACGCCGCAAATTTCAGGGCCTTTCCCAGCTAGTACAATGTAGGTCTTTGACGTCATACAACACAATTACGATCGATTAAAATCTGAAATGACTTAAATGTTTACCGGCGACAATTTTTTTGTGGATGCAATTGGCAATTATAGTCGCATTTGCTGTAATTTTGGCATTTCTTTTCTTTCTCTCATTAAGTGATCGTTGCAAAGAGATTCTTAGCCAAAAGCTTTGAATACTGTTTGTAAAATAAGTACAAAATATTAAAGCACCTAGTTTGCTGTGACCATTAGCGAATGCTGAGGTAGGAGTAAGGATGCGCGCACACATGTATTGTAAAGATGAACTGACGGCTGAACGAAAGGCTGATCTGGAAAAATAACCACTTTCTGTGCATGCTGGTGTCCACAATTAGCTCTGGATAGTTCTTTAAAATTCATTTGTTACTTCAGCTTGGCGGAAACAATCAAGTCAAAATGGTTTATTTTGGCTTGCTGACGTACTAAAATATCATTTTCAGTATTCAGTTCGTCTTTCAGTCGCATGTGTGCGTGCGCCTAACTATAGGAACTTTCAGCAACAGCACAACTATCTGGAGCCAATCTCTGGACCAGCCGGGCTAGAAACAGTAGATACAAGTTATAAGATTATTATCCATATAGGCACAGACATCATCTTGCTCCAGCATCATACAAGATTAGAACAGTTTAACTCGACAAAGTAGTCAACATTAAGATGTTCGTCATAAACATTGCGGACTTTAGGCTTTGGAAAATTGGCATGTTTCAAAAAATATTAATAACCTTGCGTATATATTCGCTTGATGATATATCATCATGAGGCTCCATGAAAGCACAGTGGCTTTGCTTCATAAATGAATGCATTTCGAAAGCCACTTTCGGAGAAAATGCCACAACCGGAAGGCATTTTGAAGCTTTCAAAAGTACGATGAGAAACCACAGAACTAATTTAAAATTTTTTCCTAGAACTTGTGAACGGAAATTCAGAATTTTCTTTATAGTTTTTATACTCTGAGTAAACGGAATTGCGTATAATTTCTATCAATCGACTATTTTTATTTATTATTTTTATGTTTATTGTTAAGTGGTATACAAATGTAAAAAAAGGCAAAGAAAGGAACAAAAGTGAAACCAATCTTGAGTCCAGACTGTGATTGAAAACAAATGTCGAATGGTAAATCGATATTCAGCAACAACTGTAAATTTGTACGAATATGGTTACGAATGGTTTTACTACAATGGTCATTTGTTGCTGATTCAATTTCACTGCTAGTATGAGATGTGAAGAAATACCTGAATTTACCTGCTGGTTAGAGACAGTTTGCCCAATGAATACTGAATTTGTGCCTCGCGGGGTTTAGGAACCATATCCTTTCTTGTCTATGAAATCCACATATCTATCACTTTCATCTTTCGGACCAATTACAATTTCATTGGGCTAATAATCGCTGCCTTCATCGTCCGTTTTAAAAGGATCGATCTCACCACTATATTTTCCGATTAAACACAATTATTCTCTTTACCCGACGATTTCAGATAACGAAAAACAATTGGCACTCAAATTGACACGCTTTTGGACGCTTTGTAACTTTCGCTATATCAGCGCTAGGATAAAATTTATCGAAATTTCGTCGAAATTCACGTAAAATTTCGTTCGCTTTCTAACAAAAGTTAGCTTAGGTTTGCCGAAAAGGTACCTAGTTAAGCAATTGCGGAGATACTTGCAAAAGTGTGCGAAATTTCGTCGATAGCAAGTGCGAAATATGGCGCTCATCTCTAGGTGCTTTGTTTTCAAATTTAACTTGGCAAAATGGGAAATTTTAAACTTATTAACAGCAGAATAGTTATGGTAGCCTTTAATGGAGTAAGAGAGAGAGAGGCCCCTGGGCTGAACTTGCCAGTTCTTGCCGAATGCTTGCCCAAGTCAGCCTTCGTTGTGTGTTAGGGGGAACACAGTCACGTTTTAGCGCTCTCTGGTTGGGAACCCTGCTTTAATGATGCAATATTGCTGAGTAGCTTTATGTGATTTGTAAGTAGCGGTAGTGAGGCTCATGATCAGCATCAACAGCCGAGACGATGCTAGACTTGTCCGTCTGTCCGTCTGACCGTCTGTCCGTCTGTCTGTATGAACACACAGATCTCAGAGATGGTAAGAGATAGAGGTTTGACTTGTATGGGACCAATGCTTCTTTTATCCTGGACGCAGATCAAGTTTTGTTTCAATTTTGGCCCCTTCCCCCTCCCGCCCCCGCAATTTGGAAAAAACGTTATATTTCACCACAGTTTTAAAGATAGACGATTCGTACTCTCTAGAGATAGTTAGTAATTAGCAGCATGAAACGATTTGCTGAAATGATAAAGAAATCAGTTCAACGGTTCTCAAGTTATGAGCAAAGAGTGATATCGATATGACAATTTCGCGCGTGAACTCCAGACCAACTCATGAAACAGCAGCCTGCAGAAATCCGTGCGAAATGATTTTTATATGGACTTTTCATTCCGCGGGTATTTCGCGAGGTATCTCCATCTGAAAGCTTAAGCCGGGAGCCGAGTGTAGTGAGCTGAGAGCGAGAGCTGACGAGCAAACAAACCAAAACAACAAAACAAAATCTTCTACAACTTTAAGTTATGTTCTCCCAATGTAACAGATTGTCAGACATAAGACGCCCTGCCTAAAACCTCTTTTGGTATCAAATGGTTCAGAGGTTCTTTTTTGACGGGCTTTGCGTTCTTCTCAACGTACAGGGCTTCAAAACACCTTGACTTATCGGTGAGTCAAAGGCTTATTTATAATCAAAAATGTGGTAAAGTGTGTTTTTGATGCCTCTCTCGTAAGTTTACTCAGGATTTGTGGTAATGTGATTATCTGGTCTGTGGTGGATTTGCTTTGAAAGATTGGTATATGTAAATACCACTTAAGGGCGAATCTTTGCTTCGTAAAATTGGATTAGGTTTGAACTATGCCAAGTTGGGTACAATTGCACACATTTAGGCCTGTTCACGTTTTCGATTTCGATATAATCTGTTGGAAAATAAAATATTAAAACTAAAAAAAATCCCAATTGACATTTCATTCGATCCTCTGGATGGCAAAAGATTCGACCGAATTTTTAATCGTTTCTTAGAAATCACAATTCTTACCAATTCCGATTCTGCTTTATAAAAGAAGTAAGAAGATGTCTAAATTGAATCTTAGTTTGTAAAGCAGAAAGAGAACTGAATCACTCTCGTTAAACCCTATAAAATTTATAGCTTGTAGCAATTTTCATTTCAGTTTTGCATTCAAATTGATGGCAAGGTCTTGTCAATAATTTACCAAAATTACCACATTCGTAGGCCAACACCATACCAATTCCAGGCAATTTAAGTTAATCAACACCTTTATTTTTATCGATTTTCTTTTTGGTGTTGTGTAATACGCATTGCAGCCTACCACATCCTGTCCCTGAACTTGAAGAGAGAGCGTGTTTGTGGCTGTTTGGGGGTTTCTTACTTTTTTTGGTGTGTTTTTTTCTGTGCAGACAGTGGCACGAGAATGAAAAATGAAAGAAGCCGGATTAACTAATTAATTTTCCCACACTTTTCTTCCAGAAATACGCCCGCCCTCGAAGAAGGGCTCACCAGTGATAGTAGACTTTAGCATATTTGTTGTAGATATTAACTCAATTAACGTAGAGGATATGGACTTTAGGTAAGTGAGCTTTGGCTGACTGGAAGCATTATGTGATCAGCCATTCTCTGTGTACATTTTCAGAGTAGACATGTTTATACATCAACGCTGGCTGGAGCCGAGACTGGAGATACCCGATGACATATTCGAGGAGGGCGATGACTATGTGACCTTACTTCCAGAGGTGTTTGAGAACTTTTGGCAACCCGATCCCTACTTCTTGAACTCGAAAATTGCCGGTACGTGTAAATAGTTTATGTGTCAACAACTCAATTCTATGTCTAAGTCTATGTCTATACCCAAAAAGGGGGAGGGGACATTTGTGCACCTGTGTTCTGAGCTCATCCACCATTAACTGTGTGTAACTTTTCTAGTCATTTGATTTGTATATAGTAACAAATTATTTTGTATTTTTACCATTTGATTTCTTCATTTACTTTAACTAACAAAACGAACGACAAACTCAACTAACAAACAATGCAAACTTCTACTAGGATATGGAAGTCCTTATGTTGCGTCCACCTCAATGCTACGCAATAAGGGTGAAAGAGAAACGAAAAACTTTCATCTAGACAAAAGTTTAAGTATACCTGAAAAAAAAACTAGAAAATGATTTTTGTGTTGCAAATCAAAGCCATCCCTCGAAATCATTTGTATCGTAAACTGTATTATATATTCAGCATTCCTTCAACGAAATGTTTCAAAATAATGAATGAATAAACCATACACGGAACTCTCTCTGTCTCTCCTCTGTGTATATTCAAAAAAAAAAAACCAAGCACTCGTCACCATTGTGGTAGAAGCTGGCATTTTCCCCCCCCCCCATAAACTCATTTCCAACATTTTCGTTTCAAAATTTTTAAGTATTTCTTGTAGTTTAGAGTAAAAACCAGCACAACCAACACACTGTTCGCACCAAGCAGATACACGTGCCAGGGTCTCCTGACCATTAGCCGCACGAAAACCTAAAACCTTTCCCACTTTCAATGCCATGGCCAACATTTTCACCCTCTTTGCCAGTTTCAGTTTAACACCCGCACTCGAAAACAACAAAAAAAAGAGCTAAAACATTATTGTTGAAAATTCGCAGTTGCACTGAAGCGCGATAAGATCTGACTTTAGTTTTATGGATGTGGTTATTTTTGTTCCCTTTTTTTTTGGTTTTTGTTTTTGTTTGTTTCCATTGTCAACACCCACAACAAAAATCGATTAGTCGAGGGTGAATGAAGCATTTGAAGTTTATTTAGATTTGAATTTTTTTTTAAATTTACAGTTTTTGAGGCCCATCGCTGAAGAATGAAACAGGAAATTGAGCACACAGAATAAAAAAAACCTCAAACAGCAAGAACGCTTGATTGATTTAAAAAAATTAACCTTAAATAGTGGAAAAATTCAAAACTAGGAATGAAAATCGATTCGAAATTAGTGAAGATTTGGTTCAAAAGATTTGAATCATCGATTCTGTATATAACTTTGTTCTGGGAGTAAACTACAATAACAAGGTTTCGGGTGGGTTTTGAGGTTCACTCTTAAGATTTTATTGTGAGACCTTTTAAAACACTTAACCGTGACCGAAGAATCATTAAATCGTGCAGAAAACGACCAAGGAAAATACCAATATGTATATTTTCATTCTATATAGATGTAAGACACATAGACCTTTGCCTATGGAAGAAAATTTGAAAGATCTATTCCCAAAGTGGACCGGAAAAGTTTTGTGGGGACGAAAATTTGTTTTATCCAATCGACTTCAACACCGGTTTGAAAACAAAGTATGCGAAATAGTTATACAATGCTGCAAAATCAGAATTTTTACAGTTTATAGAAGAAGCTGCTTTCTTAGGCTTTAAAATTGATGAGATTTAAGGACAATCCGTATTTGGAACACGTTTTTATAGCAGAGAGTACAGGATTTCTGTGCGGTTAGATTTCTATGAGCTCTGTCGATACGTGAACCATTTTCGAATGGTTGTTTACTCGTCACTCGACGGCGTTTCTTCCTGGAGATAAGAAACAGTATCTTCTAGAGTTAAGAAAGTGTTTCTTCCTGAAGGGAGCGAGACGACCGATCCGAGGTAGTTGTTGGTGTATAATATATTTTAAGCGATTATCATCATTTTTCCCGACCCAATTTAAGAACGAGTTTTCTTAATTTGTTCGTCGATTTAGAACGTTCCATACGTTTTTGAGAACGTGGGCTTGTTTTAAGAGCGGAAAAATTGAGAACGGACTAGGTATAAAGGTAAACAAATTTAGCTACCTTTTAGAACGCCATTTGTTTCTGAGGGTGATGGCTATTACTGCGGATTTTGAATGATTTGTATACATATAATCAACGACCTTCTAATATCTAGACTGCACCTTTGCTCAGTCGAACCAAGTTTAGCTTCAGACTGCAACCCTGTCTCACTCCAACCCATCAGCCATACTTTGGCACAATCAAAATCGACCGCGGCATAGCAAGAGAGGGCGAGGATTCGACCTGAACGCCATAGTAGCGCAGCTGACAGCGAAAAGGGACTGAGCAAAGGTGCTATATATACTTCTCTCGTCTGTACCACTGTGCTAAACCCCCAACCGCCTAAACCCTCTCCGCCCATGGCAACGCCATCGACACAGCAGCTGTTCTATTGGTGACACTTTGCGAGTTCGATAGCACATCGATAGAAAATCTAGCCTTTGAGCGGAAAAAAGCTACGTGCTGTGGCAATGGCAAGATCATTCGTGGCAGTGACTTGAATATACGCGGATGATCTAAGATAGCTTTAAAACTGACGCTGGAGATGGACAGTCGGACCATTTGTCAGGAAGAGCGAAGCCAGAGTGTATTGGTGTGCGAAAATAAAGCAATGGAAACCAGGGCATAATACCGGAACCAGAACCGTTAACCGAAATAAGCCGTTTGAAATCGCGTACCGAAAACGGAACCGGAACAAATTTTTTTTTGGAAACCGAAACCCGTTTACCGTTATTATTGGAACTGATATAACCGGAACAAAACCGAAACGTTGGTACCGGTACAGTTTCGGTTTTTTTACCTTTGCTGAGCGCATCGCAGTTTTAGTCAGACATTTGTAATGCAAAAAAGCAATCATAAAACGACCTTTACACGATGCCAGATTTTCTTTAAACTTCTTAGGAGTCATAACATTTAAGCACCCATCGATTGCCACACGCTTTGGAGCTTAACCTACAGGATACCAAAATATTTGCTGGCGGAAGACATCTTCAACTCTTGCTCCAATTTTGCGGCTGCAAATAAGGACTTTCTTGTGAACCGAAAAAATGTGGGACTCAGTTCGCGAAATTGTACGCATATTAGAATCAGCGGAGACGGACACAACTATACTTAAAGCCGAAAATCTAGTTTTGAGATACCGAGAGAAATCCCTTTTTGAAAACAATGCTTTTCTATGTGCAATATTTTTGGACCCTAGGTCTAATGTAACGCTAAGTACTGAGCAAAAAAATACTTGTATCGATCTTTTACATAATATTTTTGCACAAATTTTGCAATTCAAATTCTGGTTCATCTGAATTGTGTGCGATTTCAAAAGTCGTTCTTTCTGTTCCAGCAACGCTCATTCTCTGGCGTTAAAGATATAATGAATCCGCTAAGAAGTTGCATGGACTCAACCACATTTAATGCAATTATGACACTGGGGGTAATCCAAGAATGCAAATAAAACTCAATTGAAATGAAAGATTTTTGTCGAGATAAGATGGTTACATTCCGACAGGCAGCGTGCAGTAAAAATGACAAATTTCAATCTTTTTACTTTTTATGTGACGGAGATGATTGGACTGCAAGGGTCAATGTTTAAAGCTTAGTACTCAGACAAACAAATCGTCCGCTAGCGAAATTGGAAACTTCTTCCGATGGGTTTACCCAGGTGCAGTGTGACTGTTCAACGCCAAAATACCACCCTTCATCAAAATACCACCAAATGTGAAACGGTCACACTGCGATTTGCTTGCATTTGAATTTAGTTAATTGTTTTTGCAAATATTTAGGGATTTGTGGAGGATATATGGAATGTAGAAGTCATGGGCAATGCAAAATCTTACCATTGGTTTCAAATTATGCCAATCGACGATTTTTGTCGAGCTTTTGCTGCTGACATTCCGACGGGTGGGTGTCGGAAAAATTACAAAACAATTTTTTCTGCTACCACCCCATCGGAATTGAATCAGCTGTTTGTGCCTGTCAAGTTAGCGGCACTACGAGATTTCCGATGGGTATGAACGGAAATTTTAGTTTGTCTGGAGTTCGACCGAGCGTAGGAGGCCTGTCGGAATTTTACGAAAGCTTTCCGACACCCTTTTTTATATGGAGTTGACCCAGCTAAATCGATTTAGTTTGTCTGAGTACTAAGCTTAAATGTGTGAAACCATTCATTTTGTGTTGAATTTTGATTCGTTTTATAAAGCAGGAATAAAATGATTTATTTGTTTTATTAAAAATAACTATTCCATTGAAAAACCTTTTCCATTCTGTTCGAGATTTGTGTCGTTGTGATAAGCTATTTAGGTAAGGCTTAAAATTTGTTTCATTACATTATGTTGGCTTAGCTGCTTACCCATTCCATTCTAGTTCCATGTTACCTCCACAATTTCGCGCTTACTCTTAGCCTTAAGCCACCGACCACCACCAAGCACAGCACTTTGTAACACTTCCAACCAAAATCAGTCTCTATCGATGCCAATTCTATAGTTCTAATCGAAATCACTTTGTTCCGCATCTCTGCAACGTCTTCTCGATGTCTTTTCGTTGTAGAAATAGCCACACTGACCCACAAGTTTACCTCGGTGACGCTGTTCAAGAACAAGACGGTGCGCTATGCGGCCCGGATGCACGCCATCATAGCCTGTCAAATGGAATTTCAGGTGAATAATGGGGTAAGCCCAGGAGTTGAGTTATAACTAACCATTTTACCTTAATTTACAGCTATACCCCATGGACATACAAGTGTGCCCCATCTACATAGAGAGCTGTAAGTTGTCTGCTCCCCATATTAAAAGGACAAAGTAAATCCATTTAATCCTTTACAGTCTCATCGAATAACCAAAAAGTGAAACTACGCTGGTCAGATTCCGGAGTAACGCTCAATCCGGAACTGAAACTCTTGCAGTACAATCTGGGCCAACCCTTGGAGCTGGAGGAAAGTGATGGCTATATGCCGGAGAAGGTGGGCAACTTCTCCCGGCTCACCGTCTACTTTCGCTTCGAGCGTCAAATTGGTCACCATTTGATACAAACATTTGCTCCCTCCTCTTTGGTGGTCATGTTGTCCTGGTTCAGTTTCTGGCTAGGATTGGATGCCATACCGGGACGCGTTACACTGCTTGTGACCTGCATGCTCACACTGGTCACCATGTTCACGGGAGCGGATATACCGCCGGTGGCGTATGTAAAGGTGAGCGCAAGTGAGATTTGGCCTAGAGAATAGAATTGAAAATGGTTGCTTAAGGCTTTGGATCTGTGGATGGCCGGCTGCATGCTGTCCGTGTTCGCTGCCCTGGCCGAGTTTGTGGTGGTCAAAGTGCTGGATGTGCAGTATCAGTACCAGGTGAACCGAATACCCAAGGTACTGCCCATGGTAAGGCCTGAATAAGTAATGACACCTTTTGTTTTTATTGCCCGTTCCCAATTCGCATAGCGCATAAGCAACATGGAGAAGGGCCAATGCGCCACGGTGGCCAGCTGGGAGGGTGGAGCCGTACGTTCGCGCAAAGCGACACAAACGCCCACAACACCGGGACAGGTGAGTGCTGGGAAATAAACACAGCTGTTGTTCATTCAATTGGCCACACATTCCACACACAGACCTCGCTGCAGGGCAACGGGGGACCGCCAAAGCCGGCGCGTAGACAGAGTCTACTGTCGGTGGCCTGGACCGATACGGATACGGGCGTTGAGAAGATCATGTGGCGTGAGATTGATAAAGTGTCACGTGCCGTCTTTCCCATACTCTTCTTTGTGTTTGTGCTGCTCTACTGGCCCATTTTGCTAATGAAATCATCCTAGGATTTGGGGAGTTCCAGAACACAAATGTCTGGACTCCGTTAAAAATGCGAAACGAACGATAAACTGTCATCAAAGTACAATTCGACAAGTCTACAGTTACATACACAGAATAAAAGGGATATTTTTTGATGATTCATTTAGACTGGAAAGTTTTTAATGTTAAATTGATCTTATATCATCCAAAGGATATGAAAAATGAGTAGTACTGTATCAAAAATAGCTTATGCCGAAACTATCCAGTCTAAATGAATCCTTTTTGTTTCTGTGTGTACATTGGTCTGACTCCTCTGCATAAGTATATAACATTCAACTTGCTCACTAGGAAATTCATTCATTTTTACATCATCTTATCTTAGTTTTCTTTGATTTTATATCAAAGGTAGGCAATGCGAGCAGAGAGAAGTTGCTACTGTCTACTAGAAAGGGCAGTGAGCTTTCCAAAAGGTTGCCTTTTGTGATTTGATGGAGAATAGCGAGCATAAGTGCTGACTCACAAATACTGCCAAGGTCTCTGCTTGCTTTGCCGACCCCTGTTCTGTATACTTCAAAATCGCCACTAGAGTTGGGAATACATAAGAAAACTGTTGACAGCTAATTGTAAACGGGGTTATGGGTTAAATTTGAATATCTTGTCAAATTCATAGAATTTCATGGGGAAATGCAGGCCTACTAGGTTATCATGGGTCATGTATCGAACCAAAGACTTTAGAATATGAAGATGAGTAACGCCATACGATTTTTTTGCACTCGATTTTTTCCCCTGGCTTTTCATCTGGCTTTTCGCTCTCTTGAAATTTTGTCCAGAAGCCAGAGAGAGAGAGCGCTCTAGAGCCAGCCGCGTTTTTGTACGCATACAGCGACAGCCGACGACTGTAAGTGTGCACACGTATTCTCAAGCATTACTCACACAAGCAAGTGCATTCTATTTTTAGATTTTTACGCTCTCAACTTTGTGTGAGCGGAGAGAGCGCGATTTTCGGCGCCACCAAAAAAAAACAGCTGCATATTGCAAAACCATTGTATGGGCGTTCGGCATCTAAGAGATTATATTGGTCTTTGGTCGAACAGTGTGACGGCAGCCTTAGGATATGCCGTCTTGGCTGTGGGTAGACTACATATACATCTTCTGTTCCTGTTTATGCAGCTTTTGTAAATTCACAAAATGACCAGCGCACATATGAGAAAACAAAAGATCTGGCAACGCCAACGCAAAGTTAAGTTGTCTGCTTCGCGACATTTCACGAATTGACAGCGAATTCATAGTCAACTTTCGTGTGTAAGTGGAATTCATGAAATGGTGTTTATGCAAGCAGTTTCGTACCCATTTTATGAAAGCATACGCGCTAAACTGGATAGGCATGTTTAAGGCTTTCTTTTTCGTACACATTCAGGGAAAGAGAGTTACTTGAAAAAGGCGATCGCGCAAACAACAACAATATGTGTAAATATCTACGATAAGGAGCCAGAAAGAAACAATGCAGCTAACTAAAATCTTTACCTTCTTCATCTTTCCTTCTATTTGTTCATCAAATAAACTTACTTAGGCTGCCTTCACACTGTTCGACACATGAGACATCATAGTCTAGTAGCCCTGCTTTTTGTAAGGTTTTAAGTTTGAAGAGATTGTCAAATTCATAGAATTTCATAGGGAAATGTAGGCCTACTACAATATCATGGGTCATGTGTCGAACAGTGTGAAGGCAGCCTAAAGGTACATGTAAAATTTGTTGGCTATACAGCCCCAAAGGGCCAAGCCAAAGAGCTTCTCCCAATCTTTTGGCGTGTGAGCTTATAATTTTTCGCACTAGAGAAAGGGACCTACAGTTTAACGCCGAATCCGAACGGCAAAGTTTGAGAATTTTTTTTATGGCTAGTTACTTGACAGCTGGCGCCAATAGCTGGTGAAGGTGACCGTATGTGTAAAAGTTATTTTTCTAAAGAAAGGAAAAAATTTTTATTATTAGATATTCAGAGGCGGGATCGAACCCACGACCGCACACTAACCGCTAAGCTACACACGGCCACTTATGGTATATACGTTTATAACTAGCAGATGACGTTTATAACTGTCTCGGCACATATAACCGTTTATGTTTATAACAGGGATGCAAACCTCCAAAAAATCGGGAGGGGTTCACTCCGGGGTTCGAACCCTTGAAACTTTTTGGGTTCGGGTTCACGGAGCGGGTTCAGAAGCTCTCTGAACCTAGGTTCAGGTTCGAGCCGGGGTTCAGGCTTGTTTGTTTTCGCCGACACAAAAAGAATAGTTAAATGGAAAAACCTTTAACATTTCATATATTTGGAAGTTCAGAGTCTTGATATTCGGAAAATAATATTTGAGCTCAGTAATAGTTATTTTAAGGGATATTTTACTTTAAAATCAAAGTAAATTTTGAACAATTTTTAAGAAATTGACTTGAAAAGTTCGACCTAATTACACAGGGTTACAAGCTTTTGCAACAAAGAAGATAGCAAACTTTCCATATGTATATTTGGTCGCTAAACTCAAATCAAAAAACTTGGGACAAATTGATTTTGTCAAAAATAACCACGTTCCTACCATTTTTATGTTATAAGCAAAATAAAAACTTTGTGTTTGGATTTTCTGTAACGTCATTCAGTTCAGCTGACATTAAAACAAATTAAACAAACTTTTCTTAACACACATTCAGACAAATCTCCTCAAATTCTTATTTTAAAAAAGTTTTTTTTCAACTTTTTTATGTCATATTTTTCAAAGTTCTATAAAACTTTCTGTTATTAGACAATTCTTGTTTATTTATACAATCGAAGAGTCTACACAAAGAAACAATTATGTTTATTAAAATTATAGAAGATCAACATAAACTATGGAATCGGAACTTTACAGTTAGATCTGCACACATGCTGTTCACCTCTTTCTATTTCATTTGAATCAGTGTGGCTTCGTTCTTGCCCATGTGAAGTGAATAGGGATGTAATAAGACGAGGGGTATTTCAACAACAAGTTTTCTAAATATCAGTTGCAAATTGAAAAAAGGAGAGCTCTTTAAATTCATGCCACATTTTTTTTGTGCATTCAGATTTTATTGAAAAATGGCAAAGTTAACAATTAAAGCATCTAGAAAAATTTTAAAAATTTTTGAACCGAACCCATTTTTGACTATTCTTTGCTCCGGTTCAGGTTCGAGCGGATAAAAATTAACCTGCTCCGGTTCGGGGTCGGTTCGTACTTCCCAAAAATCCTGGAGTCTCCGACTCCGGAGCGGTTCAACTCCGAACCGGTTTGCAGCCCTGGTTTATAAAGGTTATAGGGTTAGGTTATAGGGTTACGGTTGTACGTTTAGATTTTATATACTTTTCCGAATATGCTTGCTGAGAAATAGACGATGCTATTTGGAAATCATGTTCGAATTCGGTATATTTTGCCTTTCGAAAGAGAATTGAAGCAAAATGTAAGTTTTAAAATAACTATACAAGACTCGATGTATCAATAAATTTGCGGAATGCTTCCGCTTTCAAAACAAAATGCTTGGATCAATGAGTATTTGAGTTCAAACTTGCGGCGCCTCTCAATTTTGAGTGGTGTTAGACGATAGTCCCTGTTGAGATACTTATAAAGCCCATAGGAAAGCACAGTGGTTAGAGCGGGACGGACATATTCACAAATGTACCCAGAGAGCGTAAGTAAGATCAGAGCCAGCCGTCTAGAGCTCATATAGGGCCGAAGTCAACTGGTGTTTTATGAAAACGCGAGCCGAACTTATGTGTGACGGTGAACACTCCACGTGCGAAAACGTCTGTTGTTTGGGAGGGGTGCTTGTTCACCAACACAAGCGCACTTTTTGTCCTCTCCATCTGGCCAGTATGATAAAAAAAGGTAGCGCACTGCGCACCGATTTTCTCAGTCCGCCTTGGTTCTACGACTAAAAAGTTGTAATCTGGTGTATCGAACCGTCACGGTCGCCTTTGATTTCCTGATGTAGTGCGAAACTTCTATAGAAAGCTGTCAAAAACTGTAAGTAACAATTTTCACGCATGCGAAATGGAACATTCGGTTGCGCTATCTTGTAGTTATGGAATCATGAGAGCGACATTACAAATTTTTAAAAAAAAATTTTGGATTGTCTAATCGTTCATTCAAGATATCGTAGCCTGTGTCTGTGTCAGCGAATTTGGGACAGTATGGATCAGATGGGTTCTTTAAAGAGTTAAAAAAGATCTAACATAGAATCACATTTTGAAGCGTCTCACTTTTTTGAGTTATGTTAACTCCATCCTGACAAAGAGATACATCAATCTGACAACCCAGAATTTGAATCAAAATTATTTTCGACAAAGGAAAACACGGTGGTTTGAGGGAGACGGACATAGTCACAAAAATACCACAAAGAGTCAAGAAATGACTCAGAGAGCCAAAATGACAGCGAACAGCTGACTAATATCAAAGTGAAAAGTTGACGACGGAGCAAAGTGTGCTTCTATGTTAGATCTTCTTTGAAAGAGTTTAGATGTCTATGAAAATCATATTAACTTCTGTTCTTTTAAGCTCCTTTTTCCAAGCCAAGGCTAATAGAAGCATCAGAGTAACTTGAAATTGCTATACAGACACATCTAGCTCTACCTGTGTGAAACCTTAATACCAATTTTGTACTATAAATCAAATTCTTACAATTTAGAAACTATAAAGAAAACAAGAGAAAGGATTTCAATTAGCTATCAACAGTCTTATAGTATTATATATAGTTCTTCGATTAGTTCTATGTAATTCTAACCATCCCAAAACTAACCCAAGAACTACATATTTAACACCCAAAACCATAAAATCTTCATCATATTCGACTAACCTAAATCAACATAACATATATTTTCATACACCTCTAATAAAAAAAAGCTTTAGCTTTTCCATAGAAACAATACAAATCTATGTACATATGTACCTCTACCAGGACTAAAACAGAGCTTGCACCTAGACTACTTGTTCATATATATTCTAATATAAATCTCTCATCACCTCGCTTTCACCGAGCTAAGCATTACAATAGATTTTGTTTGTTTTTTTTTGTTTGTTCTAAAATTTAGAATGGGAATATCACACTGTGCTAGTGACAATAACCCTAATTAAGTTAAGGGTGGTCCCTACTCTGTAGCAGGTATTCTAAGAGATCTATTGATGGCTTAAGCTTAAGCAAAATCAGCCAGAACAATAAATTGGTGCTTTGAAACGATAATAAAAATAAAATAAAAAGAAAAGATGAAATTGTGACAATTGTAAATATGCTTTTTAGACATTTTTACATTAACAATCAAATATATACACATCTATATATATAAATAAATATTATTAATCGATATAGCCTATTTTTAAAAGCAAACTGTATTTTTTAATTCTAAAAACTAAGCAAACATTAGAGCTGTGGCTTTTACATCTATTGTATTTGAGATATTTACCTGTAGTTCAAATAGCGCACATCGGTCTGAAGAAAGGATTTTATATTTTATACACACACACACACACACACACACACAATTGTAAATATCCTCTGGCAAAACACTTTCCCAACATACCTAAGGTTTAACTGCTAAAGCAAGTGAAAGTTTTTAATTTTCAAACTTTTAAGTTATGTTTAATGAAAAAGCTTTAAATTTAAACTAATAAAATGTTGCCTCTACTTACAAATTCAAATAGTTCCAACCTCTAACAATGAGTACACATTTTGATACATACTTTCACTGAAAACATTTTATTTACTTAAAGCTAACTGTCTTCCGCTGATCCACTGTCCACTTCGGGGTCAGTTTCATCGTTTTCCTCGTCGCTAAATTGCATTTGAAGTGCATCATCTGTTTGACTTCGTATAAGCAACATATCATCATCATCATCACTCTCCCCATTTTCAGCATTATGGTTGCCCTCGTTGGAGACCTCTAACTGTTCGGCTCTGTCCAAAAGAACCTTGATTGTGTATTTGTTGTAATCGCAGCTGAAAGTAAGATTTAAATAACATTTTTAATCATTTTTTTTCAGAGTTGCCACCCTAAGCTTTCCTTCTGCAACTCCAACAAAGGGTTTGATTTTCCAAAGCTGATATGCTACAGTCCGCTGCTGTCTGTGTCAGTCGGTAATCATCATTATCCGTGTATGAAAGAGGTTGAATCCTGTCGCTCTTTAGTCTACATAAGGAATGACCACAGCCTATGCGTACGCCTCGCATTAGTTGTTGTGTTCAGCATAGCGAAAGCCGCTTGTCTATGCGCACACCATTCCCTTTCTCTCTTAGGGCTCTCGCAAATTTGAGCGCAACAACAAATATGGTTGCCTCGTAATCAGAGTAGATATTATTGTTTTTCGGACGGTTCTTCTAATCATCTTTTAGAACGTGTTACTCTATTCTAATCATTTGCTATCTGATAATCTGATGTTAGCCTTTTCTTTCCGATATATTACACTTCAGTAACCGTCTTTAGGGCAAAATTAAAAAAATATACTCCAAAAATAATAACCTGACCTCGAGCCGGCTAACATCAGATTACATCAGATTTCAAATTTTTTGGAAACTAAATAAGTTCGTAATCTCGATATAGAAACAGGACTGATAATAAATATATTAAGGGTCAGTCGCGTTTTGATCAGCTCCAAAACCCATGTGTATAACTTTTGTGAACCAATAGATTTGAAGATCAGCGTTCGATTCCTAGAGTTCCTTCCAGCTGAGCCCTTATAATGGTACTTCCACTAGTTTACAGCATTTAAAACCTTCGCAGAGCTCTACAATCAAGCCCACAGGAACGACAACGTAGCAGAGATTTGGAAAGGAGTATTTCTCAACACGAATGCTGAACTGGGAGAGTTACAAAACGTTAATTTATAGCATTGATAGTACTGAATGAAAAGAACATTTAACTTATTCCACCGGAACTATATCCATGTAAATCTAAGGCGCTAAATAGTCGAAAAAAAAAATCTATTGGCGGACGGCCTGATCCCTACCCCAGCCCCTGCTGTACTGAAGCGAAAACCGCAAAAAAAAAAGGGCTTCGATTTGATACATTTGTAAAACAGGGATTTGAAAGAGTTCTGAAAAAGAGTATGCAGTGCGACCGACACCTAAAACTCGTTGTCGTATTCGTATTTTTGTGACTGAGTGTTTTGTGTGCTCGTCTGTCAAAGTGTTTGATTCTGCTTTACCCTACGCCACATGTTGATTTCGTCTTCGAGTGGCAGTCGTACGCTAACAGCGCACATAATAGTACATAGCTTGTACTATTTTTATATCGGGAACTGGTAGAATAGTTGTGGACAATATCCATAACTTAATGATTTTAAATCAAAAAGGTCACTAAAACAATCACTTTGTGATAAAATGCGTGGGCACGACGCAGTTGTTAGAAACTAAACCTAAAATAGTTTCATTAAAAAACAACACCCCCGTTTGATTGCTTTGGCGCCTGGGTTAGTTAAATGCGGGGAAAGAATTTCCCCCACTAACATCAGAAGGGCCGATTCGGGATGCACACAACACTCAAAGCCTCAGTGTTTTTGGCATTTGCTGCTGATGTCGGATTTTACTATGAGCTTGCCTTTGGGATTCCCAAGCATTCATAGCAAATAATGAAATAGTTTTAAAAAAAAAAAAAAAAAAAAAAAAAAACAAAAAAAGAAAAATTTGAAATTTTTTATATAAAATAACAATAAAAAAAAAAAAAAAAAAATATTATGGAGCCTTCAAAAGGGGCTATATTTTTTTGAAGTTGTGGAAAACTACAGCGCTTTTCTAAAAAGGTTTTAGACTACCTAGATGTACTTTTCAAACTTTTTGACTTGCATTACCTTACAAAGAGTGTGTCGATGAGCTTAGTGCCTACTTCAAAAATTAGTAACAAGATATCTCGTTGAGTACAGGCTCGTTCAGTTGTTTCCAAAGTTCGTGGGTTGGTTAGGAGTGAGCTAGATCTTCATCAGCAATTCTGTCGGTGCAAGCACTCAAACAAATTTATAGAACTTAAACTAAAATTAAGTTTTCTAGGTAAAATAAATAATTATATTTAGTATAGTGACCATATCAGCTTGATATGTCCAGAGTTACAGCTGAATATGTGTTAAGTGTATACCTCCATGTCCCCCCTGGGGAAATGAGGGAAATCCGCACTAATAAAATGCGTCCTGAATTAATGAAGAAATTTCGAACTTGGTTAAATGGTAAGAAATGAGCTCTCCAAAATTTATCAGAGGCCAAATTTTATCAGAATATTTTAAACGAAACAAAGTAAACCCACAAAATTTCAGTGTACTTTTAAATACAAGAATTTTCAAATAAAAATAATAAATCTCTTGAAGCAACTTTTGGGACACCGACGGATTTTTCGATTGCAACCAACTGGAAAAATCTCTAACGTCATTTCTTATGAAAGCAACTTGTAAGCTTATGTTTATAAAACTACCAGCAAAATTAAAAAAAAATAAAAAAAAAGTTTGAGAAAACATCGATGCTGTGCGTAAAACTGATAGTAAAGATCAAGTCAAGTGACACTAAATTTAAGCAAACCTTAAAAGAAGTTCCACCAGCAAATGTAAGATTTTGCGTGTACAAATTGCCGTAAAAAATGTTTTTTTCGGGTGGATGCAAAGAAAAATTACGATCGCTGTGCTTCAAAAGACGTTTATATAATATTATCGTCACAGAGGAGGAATTATGGATAAATGCGTATGAGGTGGTAACAAAACAGCAATCGACCGACGAAGACGAGCCAAATACCATGCACGAAGAACTGCAAAGCAAATGGTCGCCTGTTTTTATGGCGGAATGGTTCGTGTGGCCACTTTTCCGCTTGAGCAATGTAGGACGCTCAATTCTGAGTGGTAGAAGTTCATTTGTTTGACGAAATTCTTTGGAAAAACTCGCAAAACTAACCGCCGAAGACGAATCATTCTCCATCATGACAATGCGAGCTTTCACACATTACGTCAGACTAGCGGCTTTTGAATTGATGGGTCATCCTCCGTACAGCCCTGATTTAGCATCCAAACATCGATTTAGTTTGTTTCACGCTGAACTCTCTTTTGTCGTCAACAATTACTCGGTTTCCTTTCTGTTATCAACATCTCTCCTGTTTCCGTTTCGATTTAGATCTTAACTGTAATCTAATCGTTTACTTGAATTTAACTCACATTTTGTTAAGCATTTCATATTTCCTCGAAATGCTCTCGTGCAGTGCCAAAAGTTCAGTGTGCTGAAATACTCCATCCCGATTTCCATGACTGTTCAACAGGCAACAACTCCATTGTAAATAAAACTCCAGATGGGGTGTGGACTGAAGCAGGCGTGCCAAATGGTGTAACAAACGTTGGGCAAACTCTGGCGACAGATCCGCACAGAGCAATTCAACTGCAAAGAAGAAAAAAAAACACCGAGGACATTGGCTTTAAAATAAACCTGGTTGGTACATATATGCATATGCATGCAATGCAGGCACGTGCTGGCAGTTTATGTCCAAACATTTGCATATAGGCAAGGCTTAGGAGAGTAGCAGGGGTTATTAACCAAGGCAATGCAGGGCAAGGCAAGGCAAAAACCTTGAAACTGTTTATTAACAGGCGAAAATTTGCACATTCGATCGACGTATGGAGTCAGGGGGAGTTCTGTGGCTATTTTTAGGCTTTGAAGGTTGGCCAAATTGGCAAGGACTTAGACTTACTATCTCTATAAGGCACACGCTCCAAGACCAAAGCAATCAAATTGGGCTCATTTAGTTTCAGGGAGGTAACCAAAGCCTTGGTATACTCCAGATTTTTAAGAGCCTCATGGGCAGCCTTTGGTGTGACCTCCAAGGACAAATCGAAGGGATCAAAAACGACGCCTGGAAGAGAGAGAAAAAGTTAACAATAAAATGAAATACTCAAATATAAAAAAACCTTACCCTTATCCAGGCTGTAAATGCAGAGACCTTCTGTGCCGGCAGCAGCAAAAGATTGACCAGTGGGTGAGAATCTGACAGCGAAAACCCTGACCTCGGGCTGAAAGTGACGTGAGGACATATCGCCTTTGCGTACACCAGGTAATCTGATGGCCACCTTGCCTCCCTCCAAATCCTCACGCTGTTCCACCAAAGCCATATTACCAAATTCACCCAAATGCTTGCGACTGATGAAATCCTGTGAATTAGGGGTTAAGTTGAGAGTTTTTGAGAGCGAAGAAGTGTTAGCTCAAAGAAGAACCGAAAAACTAAAAGAACAACAGCTGACAAACCCGAAAACTTAAAGAGAGAGCTGCAAAATTTTTACGGACAATAACAACAAGACGAAGCATTGGTTGGTAAACAAAACAACATCTGAGTCACAAAAATGTAGAATTATTTGGTGGGGGGGGTACATTCTTCACATACCAAACTAAAGGTTAGCAAAATGCATTGCGGACGTGCATATTTTTTTTCTTTTTGGAAACACATCAAAGTCTTCAGCGTAGGAATATTTCTTAAACATGAGATGGTAATTGTCGATGGGAATGACGCTGTGGTATTTGTGAGTACCTGTTTTCGTTTCCGCATGGTTGAAGCGGACGGTCAACTCCTTTGATGCTCATTATTTCAGCCTTAGTGCCAAAATACCTCAGTTTTCTCCTCATATTTTTTTGGCCCAATCGAATAACGCCTCTGGAGACAAAATTTGGTCAGCCGTGTTTACGGCTTGTGCGCGACCGAGACTCGCTAGTACGGGTTGTGTTTTTCTGTAGTTGTTGTTGGACTGCTCCCAAACTATAATTTTGTTCCCATCGCTTCTTTAAGCCATTATTTTTTTTGGTGGAGAAGGTTTGGAAGAATCTTGGAAAAAAAAAAGCCATACAAAGAGGGCAAGATACTGTTTTACACACGAAAAACAATTCACAAATTGACCTAAAAAGGCCGAAAATGTTAAATTTTTTCCCCCGTTTTGGTACATGGTCGAAACTCGAAGAACATCGCTCAACTTATCCGTCCTCCTATAAGTTATATGTCAAGCTTGAGCTAGGTTGTCTAAGGAAAAATGAAAAACAAAGGCAGAGCTGGATTGTAGGAGATTCGGCCCTTAATGCTATTAATTTTTGGGTATGCAATTTAGAGTACATTAACCGAATGTGGTTTAGCGATTTTTTAAACTTCTTCAGCGATTTTATAATTTCAACCACAAGGCTATTTCAGCTATCTATCATTAAATAATTTCAAATTTTTTCTGGTCAAAGCTGCATGTATACCCTCCCCCCAGGATAGTTTCTCAGATTTTGAACTGAAAATCGCGTCCTGCCACGTGTCTTTTTAATGTTTCTTCAATGCCGTTACAAGCGCCTTTTCCATGCGCCGTTCCAAGAAGTGCCCTGTATACCAGTCAGACATAAGAAAACATGGAAAAGATATTTGGAGATGTTGCAATGTTATAATGCACAGGCTTTGCAGGTTCAGAGGCAGTTGGTATCAAGCTCGGATTTGGTACAAGACCACTTAATTTCAGAGACCAATTTTATATGATCAATGGGAGAGAATAGTGGCCGTCTGGGGCCTAGTGGTTAGTGTGCTGGACTGCTGGGCGGGAGGTCGTGGGTTTCGATCCCGCCTCTGAACATCTAATAATAAACGTTTTTTTCTTTCTTTGAAAAATAGCTTTTACATACGGTCACCTTCACCAGCTTAGTGGCGCCAGCTGTGGAGAGTAACTAGCCATGAAAAGCAAATTCTCAAACTTTGCCGTTCGGATTCGGCGTTAAACTGTAGGCCCCTTTCTCTTGTGCGAAAAATTTAAGGCACACGCCAATGAGATTGTGAAGCTTGTCTTGGCCCCACGTTGGAGAAGCTGTCTACTAATTTTACATTTACATGGGAGAGAATACGAGCAGTGAACAAGCAAAGATCGATCTCGCGCGAAGGAGCATCCAACAAAGGCAGCAGTATAATACACAGCCTCAGCCACAGTCTTCTATACCAATGAACGCGTGAGACTTTTTACAAGCCCAGATGACCAAAATATCTCTTTTTTGATGAGGTTGAAATTATTTCAGTAGAATATGTTCGAAAAGGCAAATAATCTTGCAGCGACGCGGTTTCGACACAACAACATTATGAAGGTGTTTATGGTCGACAACACTGCACCAACGATGCAATGAATCAGCAAAATACCTTAAATGTTCCCACATACAGATGACAATATTGAACAGCCACAGACTAAAGAAATCCAGCAGCATGCAAAATTAAAGCATCAACACAAATTGTAAATTCAGCTTGCACACTTTTAATGTATTCATAATGTTAGAACTATGTACCTTAAGTGCCCTCTCAAAACATGAAAAAAAAAACAGGTTAAAACAAAGTTTAAAATCTCAAATCCTCCTCAATACATATCAATAATGGAAAGTCAATTGCAACAAAGAAAAATCTGGTACGAAGTCTAAAGGATTGGAATGGCGACACTTTACACCAAACTTTAGATGGCTCACTAACACTCGTTGTCAAGGAATTACCTTCATTCAAAAATTGAGATTATGTCACCCAACCCCTCTGGAGGCTCTCATTAAGACAGATGATTTCAAACTATACAAATATAAACCTATGGTACCTGAGCCAAAAAGTGGTCTACTTGGAGACTACAGCTTATACGGATACAAAGGCTTTCACATTGGCTCAAATCAAGACACATAAGACTTTATCCATAAGCACAGAAACCAGCAAAAATCGGGATGGCAGGTGTTATTATCTATAATACACTTATGTTCTTTGTATTGTCTAGGCCCATATGGCTGTCTCATCATGAAACCTTTTTAGATAACTAAGAATATCAAGAGGATTACTCCCAATTTTTTGAAAAATCTCAAAATGGCCGTTTTTTTAGAAATCGCGATTTTTTTTTTTTTCTTAAGTTTCGGCGGTTTTTTCCACTCGTCGCAAATATTTTTATCACAAAGTATAGGAAAAATAATATTTTTTGAAAGTTTTTATTTATTTTTAGACCCATCAAATAGTTAGCAATAAGCAACTTTAACAAAAAAAAAAACAATCGCTATATCTCTGCATCCCACAATGGTAAAATTCTGAAAAAGCTATTAAAAATCGTGGAAAACTGCGGTTAAAGCCTGTCAAAAAAATTAAAATGTTTGGAGACTATGAAAAAAAAGTTGCCCACTTCAGAAATAATTACCCATATGTATGTTACAGCCCTGAAGACGAATCCCGACGGGGTTCGAAATATATTGAAAATTGGAGAAAAAAGAGGAGAAAACAATTACTATTAGTCAACAAAAAGGTCACAGCCCCAGCTAATATTAGGGTAAAGGTAAAATTGATATACAGCCCAGGGCGCAAGCTTCTACATTCTGGCGTGTTTTTAAATTTTCGCACAAAGAAAGGGACCTGACCGTTTAACGCCGAATCCAAGGAACAATCAGAACTATTAGATGCAACAAAAAGGTCACCAGCCCCAGCTAATATTAGGGGGTTAAGTATAAATCATTCATCCATTCACTTGTACTTACATTTAAACCATCCAGGCTATGATTTTGAGTAATTTGAAATTTCTTCAGGAGTATGCCTTCTTTGACATGGTAAATACAAATATTGGCTGACTTGCCAGCAGCCAAAATGCATTCCCCATCCGCTGAGTACTCAATGGTGGAGAAGTAACTGAAAAATGATGGAAAATTCTATGAAACTTTTGGTTTTGCAGCAATTTCAAAGGTGACCCACTTGGATTCGGCATTCTTTTTGGCGGTGACAATATCCGTTTCCAGTCTCCCACTGCTCAAATCATTTCGTCCTTCTATAGAGTTCACTTGGGTGGCAGATTTGATGTCAAAAATGGTGATACTACCACTTAAAGTGGCCACTGCCACCTGGTAAAGTCATAAAGTTAAAACATTTCATTTTTTCAGCTATCAAAGGACTTGCCTCCTCTCCGCTGGGACTAAAGGTAACATTGGTGACATCAGACAAAGCTTCTATGCTTTCATGTTCACTATTGCTTTCCAAACAATTCCAAATCTTGACAGTTTTATCCCAAGAGCCTGACACCAAAGTGGAGGAAGTGGCCACGGGTGAAAAGGCCAAAGAAACCACTGGACCCTCATGACCGCTGATTATTTCCAACAATTTGCCCGTCTTAATGGACCATAAATAAATTTCAAACACATCCTGTCCACCTGCCACCACCAATTCGCCAGAAAAGTCCACTGCCACACAGGCAAATTGTGCCGGATTGGGTGAAGTAAAAGTGCGAAAGTTGCGATATCTGAAAAGTTATATTAAATTAGTTGAAAAACCTTTTCAAATCCTGGTATACTTACCTAATCATATCAAACGCTCTCACGGTGCCATCCAGGGAGCTGCTGACCAAAAACTTTTTGTTTCTGCTAAACTGTATGCCCGTCACCCCACTTGTGTGCTCACTAAAGGTCACAAAGCAGAAACTATTGTGGGTATTCCATAGCTTCACCTTTGAGTCCTCGCCACCTGTGGCTATATACTGACCATCCGAGGAGTAAGCTATACAACTCATCTCACTGCTATGTCCCTGCTGTTTCATTATATACTGTTCACTTTGCCATTCCCAGACCAGCAATTGGCCTATCTCTCGCGAGGCCAAGGCCACCCAATCTCCCGTGCAATTGAAGAGAGCCGTCGATATGGGATACTCTGAAATGCTTAACGAATGTATCATATTCACATCGGGCAGTTCATACAAATAAAAAGCTCCCGTGCTAAAGGCCACCACCAAAACCTTGGTGCGTCTATTGTAATTGGCGGCTGTAAGCAGAGCATCCCTTTGCTCTTTGCGTGGCTCATTGGCCAAGTAATGGCGTCCCAACTTCTTGTAAAAGAACACATGACTCTTCTTCTGGCCCTCGTCTTTGAGTTCATTCACATCCTCAGGCACAGCTGCAGCATCCTCCTTTAGTGTTTGCCTCTCCACCACATTCTCCACATCATCTTCCGATTCATTGTCCGAATCATTCGATTTCTTTTGCTTTTTCTTTTCACTGGGCATCACCGGATTTTTTACCCCTCTTCCAAATCGGAAGGGCTTAGTGAACACTCCCACAGGCACAATTGTCCATTCCTACTTATGGTATTCAAATGCAAACTGTTGTTTTCAAAGAAACAAGCCACTATGGCATCCGTGTGTCCACTCAAATTGTAGGTACGAAAATTTGTCAGAAAATTGATGCCACATATTTTGGTGGAGCTATCGCGACAGCCAATGGCCAACAGTCGCGAGTCCGAAGACCAATCCAGCCAGGTTACATCATCGTAGCCACCCAGAAAGCTACGTTTTAGCACAAAAGGATTGTATTCGCCCGTAATCTCGCCGGGAGAGCAAAAAATCAGCACCAAATTCTCACGGGCCACTGCAAAATAAGCTCCATTGGGACTAAAGCTTAAGCACTGCACCCCAGTTTGGAATTTGTGACGATGTATTACCGTACAGGACACCATGCTTATAAGTTGAGCCTCACCCTGTTCATTGATGGCTATCAGTAGGCTGCCATCCGGAGATAAAGCTATATTTGTGTAGTTATAACGAGACTCCAGGCTCAATGTGCGGGATTTGTTGCTGTAGGTAAAATGTTAAAATGGTTAAGTGTTGTTTAAGGGTTGGTATAACTTACTTTTTAAGGTCATAGACGGTGATGCGGTTACCCACAGGACTGATGACAGAATTTCCATCGGGCGTAAAAACCAAATTGCCATTGCGATAAATGGTGCCCAACAAGTTGGAAAACTTTAAAAATAAATAGCTAAAGTTAAGATTTGTTAAGTATAGTTAAGGACTGCGGCTTACCTTATACGAAAACTTCATGCTAAGTTCTTATTTATGATCAATTTTTGTTGAACCAATTTGAATTGCGATTTTATAAACAAAAACTGGCGCACGTGTTGAACAATAGAGTTGCCATATCGTTGATATGACAGATGACCAAGGTGTTAGAGATGAGCGGGTGAGAATGAAAAAATTAGATATATACATTTAATCCTGCAAAGTTAACATCTGGTGCATAATTCTTAAAATTGAAAAAATAAAACTATCGAGAATGATGAGATAAATGGAAATTCTCCCTCTCAGATACCACATCATTGGTTTCATTTCCAATGTGAGCCCGCAATAAAATGTATTTAGTAGTAGTAGTAGTAGTAGTATATATATATTTTTGAACATTGAATAAATAGTACATCGTTAAAGTAACTGGCTTTACAAAGTTTATTACAAAATATTTAAAAAGAAAAACAGACTTGACTACACAGCCGCAGAATAAAACAATAGAGGAAAGCTAACACCGAGTTTATATACCCTTGGAGCATGATATATTCCTGCAAGTTTTTATATAGCAACTATACGATATATTCATCCAATTTTGATCAAACTCTTCAAATTGTGTTGAGACACAGATAATTTTCATAACTGGAACAATACAAAAGGTATACCATTGAACACAAAAAGTTTTCATCACTAAAACTATTTTTTTCGACCGATAATTCCTATAGCAGCTATATGCTATAGTCATCCGATTTCGATCAGACTTGACAAAATTGTGTGCTAGCATATCATATTAGTAATGAGTTTGGGAGCGATAGCATTAAGAAAACAAAAATGTTTTCATACTAAACTTTTTCAGATCTATCTTTTGCCCATGGCAACCTATACTATATAGTTGTCCGATTGACATAAAACTTGCTGAAATTATTCAAAGCATAAAAACTTATAAATACGAGGTTTGGTAGCGATAGCATTAAAAAACAAAAAAGTTTTCAAACTAAAACTACTTTTTCAACCGATCGTTCTATAGCGGCTATATGCTGCCGTCATCCGATACGGCCCGGTTCCGACAAATGTACATTCAATTTGTACCAAGAGACTACGTGCAAGTTTGGTTACGATAGCTTTAAAACTGAGGAGGAGATAGCATAGAAACAGACGGACCGGTAGACGGACCTGGCTATATCAACTCAGCTCGTCATGCTGATCAAGAATATATATATATAAGAATACCCCCTCCAAGGGTATAAAAAGAACGTACTTTTCAACTGTAAAAAAAACCGTCTGTTGATCTGTGCCGAATAGATTAATTAATAGTAACTCTAAATTGTAGGTAAATTGGGTTAATTTACTAAAAATCTCCATTTTATAATCCTCCAACGATATTTTGTAGCTTCCTGAATAAATGCTGCCAATGCCGCCCAGCTCTCTCCATTTAGGACTCGTTTAGTCTCCTCTGCTGATAAAATGCTTCGATTGAAGTGAAGCAACCGAAACTCTGCTAGTATGGGGCAAATTGACAGAAAGTGTTGGATGTCCTCTCGTTCTCTCAGATTACAAAGGCTACATTCCAGAAATCCAACTTGCCTGTATGGAGTTGCAATGAGGCTAAGCGTTTCGCCCTTGGCTCTAAAAATCACACTAAGTCGGGAAATGCCCAAATCATCGTTAAAGTAATTCCGATCACCCAGATTATGCAAAAGTGATTTGTACATTGACCGCTCGTTACGCTGGCCTGGTCTAAAAACTCTTTCCACTTCGCTAATATTGCTGATGATTTCCGCGTGTGAATGCTGCCAATGCAAGGGGTTCTCCAATTGTCGCAGTTGCAATCATTTGCCAGTTCCTTCCAGAAAGAGAAACAGCCCGTTTCTTCTAAAAGCATCTGTTTCGCCATGAGCTTCGGCATCCTTGTATCGGGCATTTTCACAACTTTTTGACATATAGTCAAAATGTCTTTGCAGCGTATAAGTAACAGCGAGGACAGCCCTGTTTCTATGTAAATAACATAATTGGGTGTGTTAGTGGAAGTCTAATGACTTTCTTAATAAAGAAGGTTAGAAGACGCTCTACGTCCGGAAACTGCAAGTAACTCCAAATCTCTGCTGCATAGCCTGAATAGACAAAATAAAAAAAAAAAAACAAAAAAAAAAAAAATTAAAAAAAAACATAAAAAAAAAAAAAAACAATAAAAAAAAAAAAAAAAAAAAAAAAAAAAAAAAAAAAAAAAAAAAAACAAAACAAAAAAAAAAAAAAAAAAAAAAAAAAAAAAAAAAACCAACTGTGACCGCACTCAAACGAGTGCATACTTGATACTCCTTGGCTTAACGTTCTCTTACCCAACAACGCTTTCCATGAGCAGTTGATAGCTATTTTGGACTCTTTTAGTTCCTCCTTGATGTGCTCCGTAAAAGACATATTTGCTGACACGAGAACTCCCAGGTACTTGTAACATTTCTGCCTATTTCGAGTGGGACTCCCTCATGTTCCAGGTTTCATTTCGAGCCCATCGGCCTCCACCTGCCCTGACGACCATTATCGTCGAATTTCTCCGTATTGATTTGCAGGCTCCACTGGAAACAGTACTCCGTGACTTTGTTGATCATTTGCTGAAGCATGTGCGGACTGTCGGCCCAAGTACACATGTCGTCGGCATACATTAGCGTCTTAATAGTTTGGACCGCTATTGTTACTCCTCCGGGCAGGTTATCAGTGAAATCGTCTACATATAATGAGTAGTAAGGACTTAATATGCAGCTCTGTCTGACTCAGTATTGGTTTTAAACCAATCCGAAATTGTAGTTTCCATCTCATACTGCTGCATTATTATCTACATATAGATTTTGTAACGCACACAAAATTTTAGTGGATATTTTCAAGTTGCCAAGTTTGTAGGAGAGACTTTTCCAGTTCGATGTATCAAAACAGCCTTTAAGTCGATGAAAAAATATACAACTTTTTACCTTTCTGCAGGAAGAATTCGATATGGCCGTAATGTATTTGCAAAACATTATTTAATTTATTTTTATTATATATTTTAAATTTACAAATTTATTCTGAGACAGGGATTTCGGAATTGCTCACACGGACGACCTAGCGCTCATCCTCTTTTTTGGCTCTCTCCAGAGCCGAGAGCTGTTGATCAGGGCCAGGGAGCACTGGTGGCTCTCAGCTCACTACCTCAGCTCCTGGCTGTGCCAGGCTGGGAGCTGGCTCGTGAGCCGTGAGCTATCATTCGGCTCAGAATCTGAGATGAGAAAAAGATTTAAAGTTTTTATACCCTTGCAAAGGGTATTATAATTTTGCCCAGAAGTTTGCAACGCATAGAAATATTCATTTCCGACCCTATAAACTATATATATTCTTGATCAGGGTGACGAGCTGAGTCTATTAAGCTTTGTCCGTCCGTCTGTATGTCTGTTTCTACGCAAACTAGTCTCTCAGTTTTAAAGCTATCGAGCGTTGAAACTTTGCACAGAGTCATCTGTTTACTGCCCACTGCTAATATCGCGGAACCGACCGGATCGGATGACTATATCTTATAGCTGCCATAGGAACTATCGGTCGAGTGGATATTTGTGAGAAAAACTTTTTCGTTTTTAATGTTAACGTGTCTCACTTCAGCGATTATTAATATTTATGCGCTTTTACACAGATCTGGAAGTTTTGGTCAAAATCGGATGACTATATCTTATAGCTGCCATAGAAAAACTACCGGTCCAAAGTGGGTTTTAATGAGGAAAAACTTTTTTGTTTTTAATGGTTAAAATGAAACAACCAAATATAAAGATTTGAAAAAATTAAAAATAAATTTCAAGGACTATTAGCTCATTCAAGATATTTTCAATACAAGCTTAAGCCCAATTGTTTGGACCATTTTGAAGCAGTTTGTCAAATAAATTTGTCTAGCTTTGCATTATTTACTTGGGCTTGTGCTTGGCGTTAATAAAATATCAATCACGTGCGCATCTCTAATTCAGCTGTACCTCGGCAGACCTGCCAACTTGCTCAATGAGCAAACCATAAACAAAACAAAAGAAAATCTACAATATTATTTTAATTTCCCCACAATGGAAGCCCCAAAAAACTGCCGCCGAGTTAGCCGAACGTAAGGCGCGCCTGCCTCGACCTGCTGCAAGAAACGGCAGAGGCTCGCACCGATAACCATCAGGAGGTCGTTGCCGAAAGATGCCCATAAAAAGTTGCCCAACAATTGGGAGGCACGCAAGCGCCAGGCAGAATGGTTGCTGGCCATTGACCAAGGCTCGTTGAGGAGGCTCAAGCCGCTGGCAAGGACTACGATCATCTCAAGCTGCTGGAAGTATCGGCCATTGATGCCGAGAAGATTGAAAAAAAAGAAACGCAAAGACAATCGACTTAGGCTTCTCTTTATACGAAGGCACAAACGGCTCGACAATACAAATCGCCTAGTAAAGAATATGTCTGCACGCGATATGGCCAGAAGTATGAGCAGCAAAAAAAACAACTGGGTGAAGCCTTCTACGGCGGTCCACACACACCACACTGCATGCCCTAACCAAAGGATACACCTGGGGCCATTAACAACATGGTCAAGGATCTGGAACATCGAATCGACCGCAGGAAGAAGTATTCACGTGGACGCATTTACAACGACTGATGCCGATGTGGACTTTATCAATGAGCGTAATTCCAAATTTAACAAGAAACTGGATCGTTTCTCTGGCGAACACAGGCAGAGATTAAGCAGAATTTGGAAGAGGAACTGCCATTTAATTGTAAATTGTACTCTGGGGTTAAGTTAAACGAGTTGGCAGCCCCTGCGGCTTAAATTAAACGAAAATGCAACAATTCACGGCGCGTGAGAAATTTTAATCTCAATACACTCAACTGTTGGCCGGTGATGCTGCGGGGGAGGCGGTGCTTATGGATCTAAGGAATGAGACCTCCGGGCTGGCATTCTAGATATTTCAGATGGTTACATGAACTGCGAACTCACACAGGTAGTCTTCTTCGATCGCAATGGTGGTCAGCATTTGTTTGATCATTTTATGGTACGTCGCATGATACGACAGATACATATCCTCACCATTTGGAAGTGGAAAGCGAACTTAGACAGGCCGAAACGTGGAGTGCTGCAGCGGAATCATGGCCATACCAAGAGCAATACCAAACGCACGTTCAAACAGAAGCGTGCCGAGGAGCGTCACAAGGAGACCCTGCAAATGATTAGCCAACAGAAGCAAATGGAGCAGAATCCTTCATAGAAATAATTTCCACCTTTATTATAGTATTTATTAAATCCATTTCAAAATGTCTACAAATTACTTTGCCTCCTTCTGCTCCTGATACTTGTAGTGCAGCTCCATGCAATCTGTGTTGGAAATGTTAATCCAACCATTTGGTGTCATGATAGACACGTATTATACCACCCGAATAGGCATCCCTGAAGGTGGCATGGTAAATCGAACGACGTCCCAACTCCTGTGCCTCTTCATCAGTCAAATCCCAATGGTAACCCGAATCCAACACTCCATAGGCATACAAGGAGCCACTGCCCACAGAGAACAGCTTGCCCGGTGTACGAGAACCCTCCGAATCCACATAGTACAGGCCAGGACCGCGCTTATCATAGCCCGCCAGCATCATGCCCATGCTCAAACCCATGCCCTTGTATTCATGTGCAATATTAGCCATTATCTTGCTGGCCGCTGCCACCGAAATGCGCTCCTTGTTGCGCAGCTCGTGCAGGCGGCACTCCTTGGCTAGCACACGATCCCAGTACACACAATCGGCCGCACCGCCGGCCAAGGTGCCCAGCAGAAACTGATTGATCTCCACTATCTTCTTCATGGTCTGCGAGCCAATGTATTGGCCGCCAGTGGCACGCGAGTCCACAGCCAGTATAACGCCGCCTTGGTACTTAAAGCCCAGGGTTGTGGTGCCGTGATCAAAGTTGATTTTAATGCCGGTCTTATCGGCATTGGCTTGAATTTGATTCAAATTGTGCATAGGCTGGAATAAGGGGAGTTGAATTCACTTGAATGTTTAGGCAAATCTGCCGGATACTTACATTCTCAAAGGGAGGAGCTAGCAATGTGTAGGGATTGGCCAGATTGCTGGTGTATGCCTTGAGCTCATCCTCCACATCGCTGGAAGACCAGGCAGAGGTCTTCATGTAGGGAGCATTGGAGATTTTACAAATTTCTGCCAAAGCCATGTCGTTTGCTTATTTTGTTTAAACAATTGAAAGTACAAAATTGCGATGACAATCAAAATTTCAGAGCGGTGTGACCGTGCGAGGCTGTAATGTGATACCAAGGTGTGGAAATGCCCGTTTAGCTATTTTAGCTATTTAGTTGCCAGATCTAGCAATTTTATTCTTCCCTTCTGTCTGCGTGTGCATGCGTATGCACGATTTTTTGACGAAACCAAAAAATGCACGAAATGTTCCATCACTTATTGACGGGATGCCAATTAAAGGATGCGAGCCGCGGGATGCAGGATGGCTCTTTAATTTGATTGCTGGGATTGGGAATATTGTCCATTAGCGTTTCTTTTGGATTGATTGCGCCTGTACCAAAATTTCCTTGGAATCAGTTGTCAGTGTCAGTCAGAGAAGGAATAATTTTATTTGCACCACGTTGCCGAGATTGCCCACCCAGCAAACTGAGACCACCCCAACTGAGACAATCTTGCCAGAGGCTCAGTCGTTGAAGCAACCAGTCTATTACCCGCCTCCAACTGCCTATTCCTGTCCTCCTTATGCTTATTACCAGCCCCCATTTCCCTATGCCTACCCACCTTATGCAGCTGCAACCCAGCCCCCAAATCCCTATTCCCATCCCCCAAATCCGAATCACTATCTTCCGTATGCAGCTCCATACCAGCCCCCAAATCCCAATACTTATCTTCCATCTTCAGCTCCAACCCAACCCTAAAATCCACTAGCAGAGGATGAAGGTGAATGTATTACGGAACAACCAGCATAAAAAGCAGAACAACCACAACTAACACAAGCATCAATCTCACCAGCAACACCCACCTTAGAACCACTACCAAAAGAAGAACCAATGAAGAAGAACCACCACAATCAACATCACAACTCCCACCATAAAATCCCCCATTTGCCTGAAAAAAGTTCGATCCCGATACATGATTACGCATGTATCAGTGAGCATCAGGGCAAAAAATTCACTGCCCCCAAGTGCATTGTGTTGCTGTCATTTGATTGAAAAGGTTGTGTGCGCACGAATTTTTTTTGATTTGCCGACGGGATTTATTTATAATTTGTGAAAATGTCGAGCCAATACTGTTGCGTATGTCGATGTAAAGTATCGAACATTATATTGAGACGTGCCCCAAAAGATGAAGAAAGAAGAAAAGTGTGGTCAAATTCAACCGGTGTTTTACTTACACAATATAGTAAAATTTGCCAAAGGCATTTTACGGAAAGTGACTTTCGTTCAACAGAAGGCGATAAGAATGGTCGCAGGCTTCTTTTAAAAAGTGCCATTCCGAAAGGAGCGTTCCAGTTCACGGAACATATTTTGTCGCAAACTATGCCCAACACAAAAGACTTCAGTTCGCAAACTGAGTAAGTGTATCTTAGCTTTTACTTTGATGAATTATTTATTTGATGTGAATGCAATTTCAGGAAAGAAGTCGTGGACTGTGGCATAGCGTTAGAAAATTTGCGCTTAAAAATCAAGGTTTCCGAGTTGGAAAAAGAGAATGCTGCCTTGAAGCGAAAAATTGCCAACTTCGCGTGTATGGAAACGTCCTTGAATAGATTATTTACGGACTCCCAAGTCCGTCGATTGGCAAGTGAAGGGAAACGTGTGAAATGGAATCCAGAAGATGTGTCCTATGGAATTTGTCTTCATGCTGCTGGGCCACGTGCGTATAGACATCTGTTAAAAAAGGGATTTCCTTTGCCTAGCGAGCGGACATTGCGGGAGTGGTCGCAGAAGTTGGACGTTCAGCCTGGAACGCTGGATTTTATTGTTGATTTAATGAAGAACGCGTGTGTCTCCGACGAAGCAAACTTGTTATTTTATTACAATAAAAAAATTAATCTTTAATAATGCAACTGTTTAAAATAATGCCAATAAAATTTATTTAAGCATATATTTTGTTTCTAATTTATTTTTCTGTTTGTATATCTGAGGGTGCTTTGCTTTTTGTTTTATTCTCTCTCTCTCTCTCGATTTTAGCAAAAGCTGTCAGTACTCGATAAACTCTGAATGCCATACCTTATATAGTTGTATCATGATTGTTTTTAAAATACATAGCATAATTTTCCGGCAACATCAAATAAATCCAAAATATGTAGTAATAGCTTTCACTCTGCGTTAGTTGATTGATTAATCACCAAATCCGTAAAGTAATTTTTAATCATTCGTTTCCCAAATACAATTTGAAATTATGCGGTTTACGGGATAAAGGAACTAAAAATAGGACAGAATTCCGGATAGGGGATGATTAAGATTTTTTCCGGCTGAAGCAGTTAAAAACAGGATAGATCTATCTATAAAAAGGCCAAATTGGCAACACTGACAGCCAGTCAGCTGCTCCTCCTTTCTCCTACCAAACCAAAACGTGCTCTAATGGACGGCATTAACAAATATAATGAGTTTGTGGCCCTACACAAGCCTCAACTGGAGTCCTCCGCCATTCCGGTACATTTTTGGCCTGCTCTATATCGTAAGCTGAGCACGGATTACTTTGATGCCGGTGAGGCACTGCAGTTAATGCTAATTGATTATGACGAGGATGAGCAGGCGGCGGCGGCGTCGGATGACGATGATAGTTCAAATCCAGTCTTTACCTTGGCAGTGGCTCGTGCGGAGGGTATCAAGGCGAGTGATCCTCAGGCTATATATTTGATAGATCATGCCTGGACATTTCGTCTGAACTCTGCACGCCAGCAGCTTGAGGAGCATACGCGTCTGGCCGATCGCTTGTCCGCCATTACAGGCGTAGATCTGGAGCATGAGCAAAGGGTGGACAAGATTTTGCGACGCCTCTGGAAATACTGTCATGCCTACTCGATTGGCAGTGAGGGTCTGACGGACGAGGAGCGCCTGCCCATTTGGTATGTGATGGATGAAGTGGGTTCGGCTGTCAATCACTCGGATGAACCGAATTTTCGTTTGGTCCCTTTGCTCTATTTGAATACACAGACCACTTACAGTATACTGTTTCCCATTAGAGATTGCTTGGAAGGCGACCAGGTCACCCGAGACTATGTGGAATACGTGAACAAAGAACAGCCACAGAGAGCAGCTCTTTTAATGCCCTGGAGGCGGGCAGATCTTCACAAGTGAAAGCTTTTTGCAAGAAGAACCAGGAGCAGAGTACTTCACCAGCGGCCACATACCAGAGACTTTTCCAAATGTGACTGAGATGACAACTGTAAGGCCCAGTCGTAGTGAACCACTCAAGGTCTATGCCGAATATGAGGTGGTCAGGCAAAATTTAACTGCCCCCGAGTTTGTTTTGGTGGAGCAGCCAGAGGAGGCGGATGTTCTGTGGCTCACCCGTCACTATAAAACCTTCAAAGAGCTCGCCGAGGAAACGCCTTATAAATTCATCAATCAGTTTCCCTTTGAGTATGTCATTACCATCAAGGATTTGCTTTGCATTGTTGGACGCCGCGCAGCCTTAGACGAGGAGCATCATCATAAAGAGACTTTGGATACATATCCCCTCTGGTTGCCCACCACCTATAATCTAAGCACCGAACTGACTCAATTTGTGGCCTATTACCAAACGAGAGAAAATTTCAAGCTAGACAATCATTGGATCATCAAACCCTGGAACTTGGCCCGAGGCCTGGACACTTACATCACCAATAATCTAAACCAAATAGTCCGCTTACCCGCCACTGGGCCCAAGATTGCCCAGAAATATATAGAGAATCCGGTTCTATTCAAAAGAAACGAATTGGATTTCCAGGTCAAGTTTGATATACGCTATGTGGTTTTAGTCAAGCGTGTGAAACCTTTGGAGGCTTATGTACATCGTAAGTTTTATTTGCGTTTTGCCAACCATGAGTACTCCTTGGATCACTTTGATGACTACGAAAAACATTTCACGGTAATGAACTATCAGGAGGAGGCAGACTTGCATCATGTGAGGTGTGAAGAGTTTATAAAACTTTGGCGACAGCAGTATCCTGAGCACAATTGGTCCCAAATAGAACAGGAGATATGCGACATGCTTCATGAGGTCTTACAATGTGCCACACAAAAACCACCGCCCTGTGGCCTGGCTGCTTGCGATCAGTCCAGGGCTCTCTATGCGGCTGACATTATGCTGAAATGGTGTGGCCCGGAGATGAAACCACAATTGTTGGAGATCAACTGGACGCCGGACTGCAAACGGGCCTGCGATTACTATCCCGACTTTTTCAATGATGTCTTCAAATTGCTATTCCTGGAGGAGAACAATGAAGAGATGTTTCGATCTCTCTGAATGCTTAATATTAAAATGTGTGTGTGTATTTCTTTGAAAATATACAAAAATCGTTTGTACAAACATTACAAATTAGATGAATGTAGAGGAGAGGAGCAGGTGGTGGACTTAATTGTTATCATAGGGTTTGTGGGTAGTAACAAGTTGATGAGTCCAGTAATTGGATGATTCAAAGAGTGAGCGGTAGGTCCACAAATCTCAATTGCGAATGGCACACTTGATGGTTGATGGTTGAAAATGAAGGGCAAACGTTAAGGGCTACTTAGGCTACAATATATAGTAAGTATCTATGTTTAATTGTATATATTTATATGTAAATTTATAAAGCAGCCATGTCCAAGGAAACAAATCACAATTGTGGCCTAACCATTAACACTTTTTTTCACTCACCTCTGCACACAACAAAGACCGAAAAATTAAAATAGCTATGGTGGCTAGGTTATGCCTCTCACTATGCTTTCAAATCCCAAAAAGCTAACCAAAAGTCGAAAACAAAATAATTTTTTAAAGTCTAGTTCGTATTCCCCAACGTTAGCTAAGGGGCGAACTTAGTTGTCATTCTTACCTGTGCTTCCAGGTGTGAGAGACACGTTTTGGCTCTGTTCGAAACCCTGTCGAGTTCGTATTCTGACCGTTAAAGGGGAAGAGTTGAGAGAGAAAACTCCGTTCATCAGGCGGCCTCATCATAACACAACGTTCAGAAGCGTATAGAATAACAAGTTAACCGATTTGCATTCTACAAAATGGATTCAAATTCAGAAAGTAAGTACATTTGAATGTTTGCACGAAATTATTTTTAACAATGCATGAAATACTGAGTCAATTAGGCCTGTTCGATCGAATCGGAATTGGTAAATGTTCTCGCTTCAAAAACGACTGTGTTATTCGATTTTAACTCAAAATCCTAGAACCTTCATTTGATAAGGATGGCAAAAAGATTCTACGTATCTTTAATCGTTTCTTAGAAATCACAACTCTTACCAATTCCGATTAATCGTTCGGAAACGGGAACAGCCGATAATAAAATTAGACATTTTTTCTTGCTCACATTCTGAAAAATCGTGTTAGAAAAAGCAATAAGTCAAAACTCCTATTAGATCCCGCTCTCAAACAAAATACAAATTGTTGTTTAGACACTTTTTCAAAGCTTATCTCAAAAATTAGCTGCGGAAAGCTGCAGATTCAGTCTCGGTGATGATTTTCGTGCGGAAATGCGTGAATTTTTTGCAGTTTTTGGAATTGTCGGGACAGAATAATTCACCAAACCAACTTTTTCGAGCACGAAAATCGACATGAAGAAAAAATCTTTCGAATAGTTATCAAGATATTGTCGATTAACGTGTTTTTTTGAAGTTTTCCAAAGCTGCCTTCACTTAAACTTTTATAACTATTTTGTTTTTGCATCGATTGAAAAGTTGTAAAAGAAATTTAAAAAGGTCGAAAGTTTCGATTTCATAGTATCGTTTTGAGATATTGACTAAGAGAAAACTTAAGCATCGAAAAGTCTGAAAGATACCGTGGCGAAATTAGTATCGAAATTCATATGGAAGCGGCAAAGTGTTTGCAGGAAGGAAAGCAAATTCTTCATCAGCGACTCCGAAACCCCTCCGAGTACAGACTTCGAGCCAAATCAAATACGTTTTTGAAGAAATTGTCCACCATATTGGATACGCCATTTTGTTTTTCAGAATTTTGTGTTCGAATTCGTAATCAGCGACCCCGAAAACCCCCCAAGTACAGACTTCTAGCCAAATCGAATACGTTTTTTGAAGAAATTGTCCGCCATATTGGATCCGCCATTTTGTTTTTCGGAATTTTGTCTTCGAATTCTTCATCAGCGACCTCGAAAACCCACCGAGTACAAACTTCTTGCCAAATCAAATACGTTTTTTGAAGAAATTGTCCGTCCATATTGGATACGCCATTTTGTTTTTCTGAATTTTGACTTCGAATTCGTAATCAGCGACCCCGAAAACCCCCACGGTACAAACTTCTTGCCAAATCAAATACGTTTTTGAAGAAATTGTCCGTCCTAATACATACGCCATGTTGTTTTTCAGAATTTACTCTTCGAGTTCGTAATCAGCGACCCCTAAACCCTTCCCAGTACAGACTTCTAGCCTAATCAAATACGTTTTTGGATTAAATTGTCCAATTGACCGCCATTTTGTTTTCTGTCGATTTCTCTAGCCGCCCTAGCAATACGTTTTTGAAAAATTGTCCGTTTTTCTAAATTTTGACTTCGAATTCTTTATCAGCGACCCCGAAAACTCCCGAGTAAAAACTTTTTGCCATATCAAAAACGGTTTTGAAGAAATTGGGTACGCCATTTTGTTTTTCTGAATTTTGTCTTCGAATTCGTTATCAGCTACCCCGAAAACCTCCCCAATACAGACTTCTAGCCTAATCAAATACGTTTTTGATCAAATTGTCCTCCATATTGGATCCGCCATTTTGTTTTTCTGAATTTTGTCTTCGAATTCTTCATCAGGGACCCCAAAACCCCACCGAGTAAAAAACTTTATCCAAATCAAATACGTTATTGAAAAAATTGTCCGCCATTTTGTTTTTCTGAATTTTGACTTCGAATTCTTCATTAAGGACCCCGAAAACCCCCCGAGTACAGACTTCCAGTCAAATCAAATACGTTTTTTCGACTATTGGCCAGCTTTTTGGGATTTGGGACCACTGTGCGTCTGATACTATAGAATATTATTCGATGGAACTTCAAAACTACACAATATACTCAAAATATTTGGGGGATACCAAAAAATCAGTGTAGAAAGTTATATAAGGAGATAAATTTTTAGTTCGGAGTCTATAATAAGATGCCTTTCCAAACGTATTTAGATTTCAAAGCTGTACAAAATTGTTTCTATTCATGTGAAATATCGTACCAAACTAAAAATTTATCTCATCTGAGTATAGGCCTTTATAAAGAAATAGCTTCAATCTTTCATTATCTCACTTGGACACGACTGTCAAAAAGTCAAGTTTTTTGTTCTATAGTTAAGGCAATTTTAAAGGCACAAAAGTTAAGACAAAATCACACAGAAATTTCACTTCAATGTTTGGAAAGTAACAACTTCTAGCAAATGTTTGAAAAGTTATTCTACAAGGGCTACAGTTCTTTAAACATAACAAAAAAAAAATCATTTCAAGATTTCTAAGTAATCAACAAACTAGTTTTAAGTAAAGCTCTATTTACACGACCTGATCACTCAGATGAGTTTTCGTCAGACCTAAACTCAACTGATCAACTCAGTTTCGCTTTTACACATGCCTGAGAAGCTCAGATGAGCCAGTTGCAGAACCATTGGTTCTCGGAATAATTTGGTTCATATGAACATTGTGACGTTGCTTGGTTTACATAAAAGAAAACAAGAAAAAATAAGCGAAAGCATTAAAAATTATAGTTGCCATTCTAGCTAGTGAAATGCAAGATGAAAAAACTGTGGAAGCAAAAAAGAATGTACAAAATATCAAAAGAAAGTACACAAAGCGAGCAATGTGGAGCCGTGACTGGCTTCGGCCGATATGTGTCCCACTTGTGTGGTGTGAACTGCAATTCGAGGATCCGCAAACTTTCGCAAATTTTAATTTAAAATTCGATTACAAATGTGTATTGTCAGCCAGAAGGTGGCAACGCCAGCACACTGCAATTAGGTCACACTGAAACTCGATAGATGCCACTCACCTGAGTGCTCAGGCCAAATAGAACCGGTTTAATTTCATCTGATCGCTCATCTGAGTAGCTTCATGTCTACTCAGACGCCTTTTTACACGGTCTGACAGCAACTCAAACGAAAACTCAGCTGAAAGATCAGGTCGTGTAAATAGAGTTTAACCTAACTCCACATCAGTTAGGATATTGTATTAAAAATTAAACTTAAATCTTAATTTTCGAATGTGGGAAAAATTGAGAAAAACTTTTTTTGAATAAATCGTTTAAGTATCTGTTTAACTTTTGAAATCAAGAATACCTATTGTTTCACAAACAACTTAATAAATAATAGTATTTAATTAATTTTGACAGTGTTTAAATTGCTTCTGTCGAAATAGCAATAGTTACAAAATGTTGACTCATTCTTATTCTTATGAACTCTTGCTTCTGCTTTTGATATTGAGACTATTGAGCAAAATAATAGCCGCATTAGCAGACGTCGCTTTATGAATTTGATTTTGCTGATGATTTTGTTCAGTGCCGTAAGTCGAAGCAGTAGCTTGTGTTCGCTTCTGCATTATTTTCTTGGAATCTTAAGACTGGACCACGATCCTAACGTTGAGTCAGAACACATATACTGGATGAGTGTAAAATGCGTTTTCTTAGGCCCCGGAGAATGTTCAAACTTGAACATGGCCCACGCGTGGTCTAAATCTCATATTTATATAACTCAGCCTATGTCATTTTGTAATAGCATTAAATCTTAATAGCGATACTGATAAGGATAGACGAGAAACTACTTTAAAGGAGGGTGATCACCTATCTACACCACTAGGGGGTTGTATTCAAAGTACTTTACCGATGTGAAAACAATGTTTTAGGCGATTATTCAAAATTCAATTATCTTTCTATTCATATCTTGATTAACTTCAACATTGAATGTTTTCTTTTGCCCTTCCTGTTCTCTACCTAACCCTGTGTGATTTTGTCTCAACTCTTCAATCATTTTAAATTACAAACTTAATTACTGCATCAAAAAATAAACGCAAAAAGCAGGCAAAAACATTTCAAATACAAACTAAACTTAATCCTCTAGTGTCGTCTAGACTAACTTAAGTATAATTACTACAAACTAACTAAACGCAGACCTCATCAAAGTCCAAGCGTATTTTCTCATCCGCATGTGTCGAGGCTAATTTGTAGATAGTCTTTTTAACGCGCAGAACGGGTAATCTGACATTGGGATTCTGATGCCAGCACTCTTTCATTAGCTTGGACATGCCAGCCAGGAGCTAAACACCAGAAGAAGCATTAAATTAGTACACTCCATTTGATTAGACTTTAATTACTCACCGAATCGGAGCTCCAGCGATTGGGTATGGACGGTCTGTAGTTATCAATGCAGACCACTTTGCGCATATCCTCGAAACTGGGATCCATGGGCACCACATCATAGAAGGGCACCTTGTACTCCTCGGCTATGCCGCTGGATATGGTGCGTCGACACACCTCCCACAAAACCAAACCAAATGCATAGATATCCGTGCGGCGCAAGGCCTCAAAGCATTCCATGTCAATGCTGAAAGAAAAGGAAAAGGATTATTTGTTTATTTAAGTAAACCTAGGAGGTTCAGGATGTTTAGCGCTTAATGGCACGAAGCCAAGTCATGCGCAGACCTATGGGATTTGTATGTGAATTCAAAGGGCAGATATCTTGTAATATGTGTAAATGTGATTAATGCACTGGGAAAAAAACGGAGCGGCGGTGAACAATAAAAAACATACTTTAACACTTATGCATAGCAAGATATTATTGTGGTAACCTAATACTGTGCTAAATACATCTCGACTTGGATCCATCATCTCCTTCCGGTATGCAGGCTTTGTTTTTGCGCATGGTGCCTACATATGCCAATCGTTTTGTCATCAAAACCACGGCAAGTCATAAGACGAGAAGAAATTTTATCGACATATACTGTTCGTCTAAAAACTGCCGTATTTTCGACCAATTTCAGAAGGGCAATGTTCTCTCCTTCATTGCCTGTTTTTCCAACATATATTAATCCTTTCAGTGATTGTTGATTGGCATCACAGATCTTCTTCTTCTTGATTGGCCCGATGCTTGCATCACAACCGTTCGACGGTCTCGGCCGCTGCAACCAATGTCCGCCAGTCGCTTCTGCTCCGTGCGAGCTGGCACCAGTTTTTCACGCCAAGCTTGGAAATATCTTTCCGCACCTGGTCGTCCCACCTTAGAGGTGGTCGTCCCACCTTGCCATGTCCCAGTTCTTTCGCATTCCTCTTGTAGACCATTTTTGCTGGAGCTTGTTCATCCATACGGGTAACATGTCCCAGCCAGCGCAGCCGCTGTTGCTTTATGCGCTTGACCAGACTAGTATCCCCATAGAGCTCATACAGTTCGTCATTCTTTCGGATGCGAAAATCCTCGCCAACTTTCAAAGGTCCATAAATCCTGCGAAGAATCTTTCGCTCGAAAACGCCAATCGCCGCCTCATCCGCTGATGATATTGCCCATGCTTCTGCGCCGTATTGCAGGACTGGGATGATAAGCGACTTGTATAGCGCTATTTTTGTTCTTCGCTTGAGGCCTCTGCTCTTGAACTCCCTACTGAGCCCGTAGTAGCATCGGTTTGCGAGCGTGATTCTTCTTCGGATTTCCAGGCTGATGTTGTTGTCGCCGGTTATCATCGTTCCGAGGTAGACAAAGTCCTCTACAACTTTAAAGTTGTACTCTCCCATTGCAACAGATTGCCCAAGACGCGTGTACTTCTGTTTCGAGGACACTAGGTACTTCGTCTTGTCCTCGTTCACCGCTAAGCCCATCAGTTCCGACTGCCTCTCAATCTCTGAAAACGCCATGCTTACCGCCCGTTCGGTCTTGCCGATGATGTCAATATCATCGGCGTATGCGAGTAGCATTACATCTTTATTAAAGATGGTGCCCGATCTGTTGGCATTTGGGCACCGGCGGAGTATGTACTCCATCAGCAGATTAAAGAAGTCACACGATAAGGTATCACCCTGCCTAAAACCTCTTTTGGTATCAAAAGGCTCGGAGAGGTTCGTTCCTATTTTGACGGAGCTTTTAGTGCTTCTCAACGTCATCATGCAAAGTCGAACGTACTTTGCTGGTATACCAAAGGTAGACAGGGCTTCAAAAAACCTTGACCTTATCGGTGTGTCGAAAGCGGCTTTGTAATCGACAAAAAGATGGTGATTTTCGATGTTTCTCTCATAGGTCTTCTCCAGGATTTGGCGTAATGTGAATATCTGGTCTGTGGTGGATTTACCAGGTCTAAAGCCACACTGATAAGGTCCAATCAGTGTGTTAATAAGCGGTTTTAGACGTTCACAAATAATACGCGACAGAACCTTATATGCAATGGGAAGGAGACTGATCCCGCGGTAGTTGGCGCAAACTGCAGGGTCTCCTTTTTTAAAGATTGGGCATAGGACACTTAGATTCCAATCGTCGGGCATGCTTTCGTCAACCCATATACGGCAAAGAAGTTGGTGCATGCACCTTACCAATTCTTCCCCTCCAGCCTTGAACAATTCAGCGGGCAGCTCATCAGCGCCTGGTGATTTATTGTTCTTTAGCCTTTGTATGGCTAAACAGACTTCCTGTTGGGTCGGCGGGTCTATCTCTATGTTGTCGATTGGTGGCATCGCTACTTCTCTAGAGGCGGCATCATGTTCGTCATCGCCTCCCAGTAGGTTGGAGAAGTAGCTTCTCCATTTGTTAAGCGCCACTTGCGGATCGGTGACCAGATTCCCGTGTTCGTCTTTGCATTGTGCGACTCTGGGCTTAAAACCTTCTGTTAATTGCTTAATTTTTTGGTAAAATTTTCGAGTCTCACTCATGCCGAATAACATCTCGACTTCCTCGCGCATGCGCCTTTCCTGCTCGTTCTTTTTCCTTCTAAAGAGGCGCTTCTCCTCTTTCCTTTTCTCCCGGTATCGCTCCTTAACAGCCCGCGTTGCTCCCGACTGCAGAGTTCTCCTGTAGGCTGCGTCTTTCTCTGCAGTAGCAAGTCGGCACTCCTCATCGTACCAAGTCCGACTTCGAGGGGACTCGGAGTACCCGAGTATCTCCTTGGCAGCCGTACTCATGGAGTGTGATATACGATTCCACTGTTCGCATATATCGGAAGAAGATGGGGAGGTTTCCCTGAGCAGTTGGGCGAGTTTAGCTTTGTAGGCTTCAGAGGTCCCTTGTGATTGCAGCTTCTCGACGTTTAGCTTTCGACGTGTGCCAGAGCGTGAGGCATGTGCCACACTGAGCCGCGTGCGTACCTTGGCTGCAACCAGGCAGTGATCCGAGTCTATGTTGGCTCCTCGAATCGCACGCACGTCTAGTACACTCGATGAGTGCCTTCCGTCGATCACAACGTGATCAATCTGATTTCGTGTTCGTTGATCAGGGGACTTCCAGGTCGCCTTATGGATGTCGAGGTGTTCAAATCTGGTACTACTTATGACCATGTTCCGGCCTGCAGCAAAGTCTATTAGCCTCTCTCCGTTACCGGAGGTTGTTTCATGAAGGCTAAATCGTCCGACTGTCGAACCAAAAACTCCTTCTCTCCCGATTTTCGCGTTAAAATCGCCTAGCACGATCTTTATGTCGTGATCGGGGCAGCGCTCGTATAGTTGTTCCAGGCGCTCATAGAATTCGTCTTTTGTCGAGGTGTCCTTGTCTTCTGTTGGCGCGTGTGCACAGATAAGACTAATATTAAAATATTTTGCCTTAAGTCTGAGCGCGGCAAGCCGCTCGTCAACTGGTGTAAAGCTGATGACAGAGTGGCGTAGTCTATCACTCACTGCAAAGCCGCACCCAAACTCGTGCTTGGAAACATGCCCGCTGTAGTATATCTCCCAGGGGGGTGGTGGTTTCTGTTCTGTCTTCTCTTTTGGTAGCGTTATTATCTTGCTCCCATATCCAATCCATCGCATTTCTTGGAGTGCGGTAACGTCCGATGAGTATTCCTTGAGGACTTTCACCAAGTCGATATCATCACCATCTCTGTTGAGGGTGCGGACATTCCAGGTGCATATCCTCAAATCGTGGTCCTTAAAACGTTTGCGTGGGTCGTCGTCAGAGGGGGTCCGTATCCGAGGCATTGTAGTCGCAGTTTTCATTGGTGGAGATTTTTTACGGTGGTGGGTACCAAACCCGACGCACTAACCCTATATATTATACCCTGTAGGGAAGGGCGGGTCGCCGCTCACGTTAGTCAGCAGCAAATGCGGGTGCATTGCCACTGCTTCCGGTGGTCACCACGAGGAGGTGTGAGTCGACTTGAGACGTAGTAAGCCAGGATCACGCTGGGTTCGCCAAGTTGAACCGATCAGCAGCTTTACCTGACCACATACGCCCCCATTAGGTCCAGAAGATCTATGACTAGAAGTTCTGAACGACCACAAAAAAAAAAAAAAAAAAAAAAAAAAAAAAAAAAAAAAAAAAAAAAAAAAAAAAAAAAAAAAAAAAAAAAAAAAAAAAAGACTGGGAAAACATGTGCTCTTATTAGGCGGTTAAATATGACGGAACAATACGTCTCCACACATATAAGAGACCTGATTGCTAAAGTACATATAATATCATCGCTGCTATACGGGGTGAAAGTTTTCGGGATAATGTAGCTCTCAAAAACATTGCCAGATATATATACATATATATATATAGATACTAGCATTTAACCCGTTGCGCTTCGCTGCGCCTTCAATAGTATAGAACCCATATCAGCCAACACCCACCCACTTCCCGCCCACATCCCACCCACTTCCTTTCCTCTTCCTTTCTACATCCCACCCACATCCCACCTACATACCACCCACTTTCCGTCCACATTTCACCCAATTCCCCTCTAAATACCACCCACATTCCACCTACATTCCACCCACTTCCCGCCCACATCACACCCACTTCCCATCTAAATACCACCTACATCCCACCCACCTTCCTCCCACTTCCCGCCACATTCCACCCAACATTCCAACATCGGGAAATGAGAATACGAATGAATTCAAATTTAGACCTCACAAACCGAGTTTCAATTCAATTGGATGAAAAATAGATTAATTTTCATGCAGAATTTTCCAGGCATTTTCACGCCTGGGGGCGGATTTTCCGACATTGAAAACTCACATTTCAAATTATTTCGTATTCTGCCCTTGCAAACCGAGTTTGAATCCAATCGGATGATAAATAGCATTATTAATGCAAAATTTTCCGACCGTTGGGTAAAATTTTCCAACATCGGAAAATCACATTTCAAACTTTTTCGTATTCTATCCTTACAAACCGAGTTTCAAGCCAATTGGCTGAAAAATAGTTTTTTGCATACTGAATTTTCTGGCCATTTTCCTCGTGGACGGAATTTCCAAAATCGGAAAAACACGTGTCGAATTATTTCGCGTACTATGCTTACAAACCAAGTTTTAAGTCAATCGGATGAAAAAAAATTTTTTCATACGAACTTTACCGACGCTTTGCCGACTTTTCCGGATGGAATTTTGCAAAATCCCGTCTTAGTACGCACTTTCACCACTAACAGAAACTTCTGTCCAAAAAACAGACCTCTATCTTTTACCGTTTAGGCTGCGCGATGATTGCCAATCAGTCAGTGAATCAGTGAATCAGTCACTCAGTCAGTCAGTATACTCTTCTTTATAGATATAGAGATTACGCCAAATTACGTTTTCAAATACAAAAAAAAGCCTTGCGGGCTGCGCGCTTCATAAATATAAATGGTCTGCCGCCGAATTGAAAATGGCCATTGTGGCGGGAAGGGAGGGAGTCAGCTGCACATGTCAGTAGTCGTGGGTTCGAATCATGGCCTGACTCGAGTGAAGTTTTTTTTGTTTTTAAATTGTATTTTTAACAAATACAGTTTTTTTTTATTATTCAATATCAAGAAAACACACTTCTAATAAATTTTTTTTAAGCATTTAAACTATTTTTTCGATTGTGAGCGCAATGGGAGCTGCATAAAGGAAATGCTTTCTTAGTTCAATGTCCGATCGCTATGCATAGAGGAAATGCATTCTTAGTGCAATGTCCTATCACTATAGGAAGCTATTGAATAATTGTCAAATTCCTAACTATTACGGTTTTTCCAACGGGTTGTTGATCATTTTCAATGTCTTGTGACTTTATGTATAGAGATGCCACAAAACGATCCGACCACATATCACAATTTGCAAAGTGAATATTTGATATACTTACTAGAGACATGCACGAGTAAGTAAAATAGTAATCGAGTAGTACTCGCCGAGTATGATTACAAACGAGTACGATTACCTAGCTGTTAAATTGGCACCATGGCACCGTAGAATCGTAGGAACCGCACCGTTTTACTCAATTTACTCGTTTTTACTTAAATCAAATTTAGTTTTAGATTTATTTGTACATCGTGCCGGTCGTATAAAATTGGTTAAGAAATAATATGGACGTATGTAGAAAGCTAGAGTCGGGAGAGTATAAGCGGATTAAGGCAAGAGGTTCCAGCGATAATGGGAAATTCTACGATAAAATTGCGGAGGCCAATACTTCTGAATTCGTATGTAGAAAGCTAGAGTCGGGAGAGTATAAGCGGATTAAGGCAAGAGGTTCCAGCGATAATGGGAAATTCTACGATAAAATTGCGGAGGCCAATACTTCTGAATTTGTTTGCTATGTATTGTACATGCCGTCATGCTACATATGCAAATGCTCAAGAAAAAATTATGAAAGTGAAAGCTTCGGATGATACTCCTGAGGAAATTCCTGCAATTGTTGAACACTGCTTAAAGATATTTGACGAAAAACTTCAATTTAGCCGGGAACATAAAATTGCAGTTTTTTATGGCCAGAATTTAAACAGCTGCGCTATTTTAAAAAAGAAGAACGTAAGGAGATCTTTTACCTCGTTAAGCAAGAGCTGTTTCTTATTTCTTTAAAAGCCTCGGATGGTCAAATAAGCTTGGAAGAACTGGCCAAATGTAAAGAAACCAATGATAATCTAGTGGACGATGAGATGATGCAATATAAGATATTCATGTTCCAACTAGGCAGAGCTCTGACAGCGTCATTAATGTACAACTGGAGATGTACAAAAATTCTTTTAATCCGGAAAAAATATATTGAAATTATGGAAAATACGCGGAAAGGAATTTTCCCTAATTGAAAAATTGGCAAGGCAGATATAATGTATACCTGCATCTAGCGCTCCCTGCCTATACCGTGAGTAGCGAAAAGAGAGTACGTCTCTTGCTAGACACCCACTTCCCGGAAAGCATTTCCGTGGAAGAATGTGTCGACCAAGAGTACTACTACCACCCTCGTAGCTCCGACTGGGCAGAAGCCAAGAAAGTTCTGTCCGCAGGCAGACTTGAATGAGCAATTGGAACATTCCAGCCCTTCAAATCTGCTGGACCGGATAGCATTTATCGAGCATTCCTGCAGGAAGGAAAGGACATACTCCTACCCAACCTCAGGAAGATCATCATCAGCAGTTTGGCAACTGGGTATATCCCACGTGCCTGGCACAGAGCAAGGGTAGTCTTCATCCCCAAGGCAGGGAAGAAGGATATAACTAACCCCAAGTCCTTCAGATCCATTAGCTTGACATAGTTTTTACTGAAAACGATTGAAAAGCTAGTTGACAACAGCATAAGAAGCACGCTGCTGAAGGAGGCACCCCTTCAACCAAGACAGCATGCGTACAGAACAGGCCGTTGAACCGACACGGCATTGTATCAACTCGGGAAGATGCTCGAAAAAACAATAGAAGACAAGGAAGTGGCTCTATGCGTCTTCCTAGACATTGAGGGAGCATTCGACAACACATCCCATAGTGCTGTCAAGAATGCTCTATTCAGAAGAGGAGTAAACCCCACAGTAGATGGGTAGATTCACTTCTACGATGCAGAGAAGCCTTTGCAGTGGCAGATGAAGAAACCATCACAGTAACCACAGTAACAAGAGGATGCCCTCAGGGGGGAGTTCTCTCTCCACTGTTGTGGAGCTTACTAGTGGATGAGCTCCTAGAGAAACTCGACTCCCTGGGCATACATGCCAAGGATACGCTGATGACATTGTCATCATTGCGAGAGGAAAGTACGAAGAAACCTTATGTGACATTGTCCAGAGGGGACTGAAAGTGACGTCTGACTGGTGCAAGGAGGTTGGGCTCAACCTAAACCCTGCGAAAACCATCATAGTACCGTTCACTAGAAAATACAAGCTAAGCAGAATGAGGCCAATACGCCTATCCGGCTGCCTCATTACGCCACAAAAAGAAGTCAAATACCTCGGCGTTGTCTTTGACAACAGGCTGAGATTTGACAAGCACTTAGAGTATACACTCAGCAAGTGCACTAGAGCACTATTCACATGCAGGAGCATAGCCGGAAAATCGTGGGGCATGGCACCACACATACTCCGATGGCTATACCTCATGGTTGTGAGACCGATGCTCACTTATGGAGCTGTTGTGTGGGGAGATAGAGCAAACCTCCTCACAGTTAGGACGCAGTTGCAAAAACTGCAAAGGCTGGCATGTATATGCATGACTGGAGCCATGCGTACCTTTCCGACAGCGGCAATCGAGGTTTTGATGGAGCTAACACCACTCCACCATACCATCTGCCTGAAGAAAAAAGCAACACTAAAGCAACAAAGCATCCAGGCCAAGTGTTGTAACACATATCCACAATCAAGGTGAAAAATTTACCCTCTGAATGTTAAGATACAATTAAACAGATTAATTTTACTCTGAACTTACCATCGTTAATGTGTTCTTATTATGTGGGATAGAACGTTTTCTACGTCGGATTTCTTCAATTCCATCATTTGGGTCACTTGGTTCAGTTGCTTCCATTGGTAGCATCATTAAGTTACCGCTTTCTTCTTTGCCCTTCAAGTTAAATCATTTTAATGTTAATATTTTACATATTTTTTGTATATATATTTTATTATTACCATGGTAATGCACATCAAGACTTGTAGAAAGAACATGCCGAATGATAAAAATGCTAAAGTCGTCAGTGCTATATCAGTGATGTCTTTGATACTTATTTCCTTGACTTGGTTGGAGACATGCGTTACTGAGTGATATTGTGCTGCTGAAGTTGGATGCATAGTGTAGTCATCATATGCACTTTCGTAACCTATAACATTCATCGTAAAATATCTAATTAATAACAAGTAGGAAAGTGGGTTCACCTTGAAAGAAATATACTCTGAACCTGAAAAAGTTTAGCCACTCTTGCCCCGCTTGCTGAGCCCAGCTCCGGAACTACTCCCCGGGTGTTTCAGTGCTAAGAGAATGTTTCGAGTCACCGATATGTGGTCGAGACATAGATGACCCCGATGACATGTTTTTAACCTTTTTCTAAGGTGCTTAACCTCATTGTCTTATTGTAGTAATTAAAGTCTCGTCTAAGTTGTTAACTGAGTTAATTCTGATAGGCCTCCTACTCGTTAAATCCCCCAACGTGCCCGGATTGTTTGCGAGAGTTTTGCCCGATTACATAATAAGAATTTGTTTCACTCAGCTAATCGTCGTGAATCAAAGTTGATCTACAATCAACAGGAGACAGTTGAATAGGCGGGCGAACCCGAATAGGTCCGTGCCGTTACAGCAAAGGAGAATCAGATCAACAACTGATGCCGACTAGACCCAAATCAAATCTCTCACATTCTCTTTAAAGACTGACCATGTCAGTATCAAAATGGATTTTGCCTGTTTGTGTTGAGCTTTTGACTTTTTGGAATAATTTACAGGGTTTGTCCGGAAAGTAATACCACTGAGTCGATTTAAAAAAATTTATTGAGCCAATACACATTGGGCGCAATGGCCTTTATTTTGGCATAAAGTCCAAAATTATTATACCCTTGCAAAGGGTATTATAATTTTGCTCAGAAGTTTGCAACGCATAGAAATATTCATTTCCGACTATATATACTCTATATATATTCTTGATTGGGACGACGAGTTGGGTCGATTTAGCTTTGTCCGTCCGTCTGTCTGTCTGTCTCTCTGTTTCTACGCAAACATGTATCTTAGTTTTAAAGCTATCGAGCTGAACCTCAGCACAGAGTCTTCTTTTTACTGCACACTGCTAATATGTCGGAACCGACCGGATCAGATGACTATATTTTATAGCTGCTATAGAAACTATCGGTCGAAAATGGGTTTTATTGAAAAAATTTTTTTTGGTTTTAATGTTAACGTTTCCCAACTCAGCGTTAATTAATATAAGATACTTTCACACAGATTGTGAAGTTTTGGTAAAAATCGGATGACTATATCTTATAGCTGCCATAGGAACTATCGTATAGTTTTAGTGAGAAACACTTTATTGCTTTTAATCTTTACGTCTCCCAACTCAGCGTTTGTTCATATTATATGCTTTTGCAAAGATTTGCAAGATTTGGTCAAAATCGGATGATTATACATTTTAGCTGCCATCGCACAGTGCACTTTGGGCGAAATGACGATTTTTCTGGCATAAAGTCAAAAAATCGATGGTACTAATTTCAAAAAGTGACTCTAATTATTGAAAGTGAATACTTCAATTAGATTAAAAAATATTTTTTTTCGGTCGGGTGGCACCTCTTCTCTTGTGGCAGCTCTCCGAAGTCAGCTGATTTATCAAAGCACGTGCTTGTGAAAATTGACGTAAAAAAGTTCATTGTATTTGCAAAGTAAATAAATAGGCAAAGCTTCAACAAAAAATTCAAGATTAATATGGAAAACGAAGCTCACGGTATGTAAAATTGATATATGCTGTGATAAGAAACAAATTTTGTGTTTTATTGTTGTTGTCTGTTGTATTGTTCATTGTGTTTTTTGCAGAAAAATAACAAATGTAATTATGTTCTGTGGAGTAATACTTTTGCTGCGCATGTAGGCGCATGCAACTAAAAATGCCAAGTTATTTGTTAAAGCCCCTGGTATAACGTGTTATTAATATTTTTGCCCATTTTTGCCCTTTATCGAATAAAATGCATTTTTTAATGACATATGAATTTTCGCAAGAAACTCTGATTGATATCACTAGTTTAAAAAAAATAAAAAAAATAAATGATCCATTTCAACTGAAATATTTTTTTATTCTAGTTTGGAATGCTGATCTCAAAAATGGATTTCAAAAATTTGTTCATGGCTCCGTTTTTGAAATATGAATATTTTTCATTTTTTCGGTAGGTGCTCTTACATTTTAAGCCCTATCTCACTTCATATTTGTCAAATAAGAGGTCAGGCAAGATATGAATCGAAAGGTAATCAAGCTGCCAATAAACGGGTAGAACATTATTATAAAATCGGTTAAGTAGTTTGGATTAAACGACCAAATATATTTCAAAAAAATAAATTTTTGCTCGAAAATGCAAGAAATTTCATCTTTAAACGCCTAGGAAAATATAAAAAATCCAAAAACTTATTTTTCTTTTTTCTACTTAAGAATCGCACTTTTACAAAGACAATAAGGTATTAATAAGGAAAATCGTGTCACATGTACCGTAGATTGACCAAATTGAGTAGAGGAACTAACAGTCAAATTTGTATTTGTGTGTTCACAATAAATAAACTTGTATTTTTGTACGTCTTTTGGTCACTTTATGAAGTAAGCGAAAATCCAGAACAAAAATTATCATCTAGAACCGAACAAAAGACGATGCAAACAGAAATTTATTTTTGAATAATCACGAAAATATAACATTTTTTTTACACTAAATTGCTCACAGCTCCTGTGTTTGTTCATAGATTTTGATAATCGTTATCTGGTTTTCTTCGTAGAAGTGCGATTCATTAGCAGAAAAAACTAAAAATAGTTTTGTTGGATTTTTATATTTTTCCAGGCGTTCAAAAATTAAATTACTCGAATTATCGATCAAAAAAATCGATTTTTTTTTAATATTTTCGTTATTGTATTCAAACTAATAACCGATTTAAAAACAATGTTTCACGCAATTACTGGCAGTTCAATTGCCTTTTGATTTATATCTTGCTTGACTCTATCTGACTATTAAGAAGTGAGATATGGCTTAAAACGTAAGAGCACCTACAAAAAATGAAAAAAATCTAAAACGGAGCCATGAAAAATGTTTGAAATCGATTTTTTGAGATCACCATTCCAAACCACACTCAGTAGAAAAAGGTCTTTTTGGCTGTAAAGTAGTGTATTTGGAACAGCATCAATCGAAATGCAGATGGCATAACTGAATACATTAAAGCAGAGATCAACAAAATCGATTTAAGCATAAAAAAATATAGATCAAGTTAAAGCCAAATTAAAAGATATCTGTCAAGATATAAAACCATCCAGTCAGAATAGCGTTTTAAAAATTTGTAAGTGGAAATTGATCATAAAAATACAGCAAGATCATCACCCTCCAATATGGGACGACAAAAACTAAGCTATACTGAGGGAGTGCTGCGATTGAAAAAGAAAATAGGCCTCCGAACTTGCCCTACAGACTAATTTGCGGTTGGAAAGGGGCAAGTGGCGGGGGCGGGTAATCCACATAAGTACCAGTGTTCCGAAATGGCAAATGTGCCAAATTGCACATAAAAAAGTTCGAATTTTTTATAAAAATTTGACGTTTTGTCCATACCATTTCAGGTAGTTGTAAGGGGGGGAAGTTAGGCGTGACGACATTTTTTTTCGAAATTCTAGTTTAATATAAAACACATTTATTCCAAATTTCAACGGTCTAGCTTTATTTATAGAGTTTATGCCACAAAATTTGGCTAATCGCCCATAGTGCAGTGGTAGAAATGGCTGATTTAGCGGCGATTTATTAATAACTTCTGCAAAAATGATGCAATTTCTGAACGAAGTGGTTTGTTTTTTAGATAAATATGTCACTAATCAAAATTAAAATCGAAATAATTGTTGATTGAGTGCAAATTTTTTATTGATTTTTTTCAATTTTAATACATTTTTTCAAATGGTCTGCCCGATATCTGACCGGTTTTGCCTAAATCTAAGGCATTTCTTTACCGATTTTTTTATAACAATTTTTTTTTAATGTTTTTACAAGATTTGGTATGAGTCGGACCACTTTATCATTTCCAAAAAGACAAGACAAGAGAACTTCTTCATTATAACAGGAGGATGCCCGAAACTTTTTTTTTTTTATTTTCTTCCGTATAATCAACTTCAAGTCGTCCAGCATTTGAGCTTTGTCCTTGTTTTGGTTTTAAAAATCCTTTCGCATTCGACAGTTCTCTCTCTGCTTCAATAAGAATTTTTTGTTGAAATTTTTAATGCACTCAGCTAATATGACGCATTTGCTGATTTCATATTTATTTTGATCGACAACATTATCATAAACACAAGTCTGCTCCGCAGAGAGTTTGTTGGCAGCGTCCTTTTCCATCTCCCATACTGCAAATAGCACCCGCTTGGACACTGACATTGTGGATAAAGAAATGAATTTAAAAATAAACCTGTGGAAACCTGCAGCTGATTTTGGACATTTTCACATCGTCAAGCATTTAACTAATTTTTCAAAATACATTTCTACCGAACCCGGTCGAACCGCAAAAGTTCAGCTCTATAAAACATTAATTTATTATTATTATTTATATCTCTTAGAAGCACTACAATCAATATCGAAATTTGGGACAAAGCACAATCACAGGCCACAAAGACTTATTTAGTTTCTTAATACATACCTTTTACTAGTTTATATAGCAACAAAAACATTGCAATAACTGATTTGCTAAATCTAACACAAATTAAAGCACTTGCTCAGAATTGTCGGGAAAGGGGTTGGCAACGTCTGGTAGAACATATGATGTGCTTGAAGCTTCACAGCTGTGCGAATATTGGGAGAAAGGAAAATCGAAAAGTGTTTTTGGCTTATCAGATATATTAGTTACCGATTACTAATCGATGATGGTGCCAATAATTATTTTGAAATTTGAATTAATCGCCGCTAAATCCGCCGTTTCTCCCTCCGATGAATCGGACGGAATAGGAGTTTTATTTAGAAAAACTGTTGATTTTAATGCTGGCGTTCTGAAACTTAAATATATTTGAACATTTGCATGGGTATAAAAACTTCAGCAGAAGGAGTATTTTCCGACCATATAAAGTATATATATTCTTGATCCGCATCAATAGCCGAGTCGATATAGCCTTGTTCGTCTGTCCGTCTGACCGTCTGTCCGTCTGTCTGTATGAACTCCTAGATCTCAGAGACTAGAAGAGCTAGATCAACCAAATTTCACATGCAGACTTTTATTGCCTGAACGCTGATCAAGCTTGTTTCAAATTTTTGCCACGCCCACCCCGCCCTTACAAAAAAGAAATGTTGAATACCTCCCATTATTGGGTTGCCCAAAAAGTAATTGCGGATTTTTCAAAAGAAAGTAAATGCATTTTTAATCAAACTTAGAATGAACTTTAATCAAATATATAATTTCCATTTTGTTCGATAACCTTTTGCCATCTTCCCGGCAAATTTTGTATTCCACGCTCATAGAACTTCTGGCCTTTATCTGCAAAAAACTGAACCAAGTGCGATTTTATAGCCTCATCATTGCCGAAAGTTTTACCATTTAAGGAGTTCTGCAAAGATCGAAATAAATGGTAGTCTGATGGTGCAAGGTCAGGGCTATATGGTGGATGCATCAAAACTTCCCAGCCAAGCTGTCCCAGTTTTTGCCGGGTCATCAAAGATGTGTGTGGTCTGGCGTTGTCATGATGGAAAATGACACCTTTACGATTGATCAATTCTGGCCGTTTCTCGTTGATGGCTGCATTCAATTTGTCCAGTTGTTGACAGTAAACATCCGAATTAATCGTTTGGTTCCTTGGAAGCAGCTCAAAATATACCACACCCTTCCAATCCCACCAAACAGACAGCATAACCTTCTTTTGGTGGATATCAGCCTTGAAGTGGTTTGAGCTGGTTCACCATGCTTGGACCATGATCGTTTTCGATTAACGTTATTGTAAACAATCCATTTTTCATCTCCAGTTATGATTCGCTTTAAAAATGGATCGAATTCATTGCGTTTAAGATGCATATCACAAACGTTGATTCGGTTTGTTAAATGAATTTCTTTCAATTCATGTGGTACCCAAATATCAAGCTTTTTCACCAGTCCAAGACTTTGTATGTGATAATGAACGGTTGATTTTGGTATATTTAACTTCTCTCCTATCTCACGCTCAGTTACATGACGATCCAATTCGATTAATGCTTTGATTTGGTCATCATCAACTTCATTTGGCCGACCTGAACGTGGCTCATCTTTAAGTGAAAAATCTCCAGAACGGAATTTGCGAAACCAATTTTGACACTGTCTTTCTTTTTAAGGCTTTATCACCATACACATCACGTAACTTTTTAGCAACTCTCTCTGCGCTTTTTCCTTTACGGAAATAATAAAGTAAAATATGACGAAAATGCTCTTTTGTGGACTCCATATTAAAAAGGGCGCCAATCAAACAAATGTAAACAAAATTACGCGCACTTTTTTTCTAAAGCAAGCTAATAGTGACAGCTAATAACTGACAAAAGAAAGAATGCAATTACAGAGTCACAAGCAGTTAAAAAAATTATAAACGCCGACTATATGAAAAATCCGCAATTACTTTTTGGGCAACCCAATATTTCCGTTAAGTAAATGCCTACCCTTAATAAATATACAGGGTGCAAACCACTCGGAAATAAGGTCTGGTTCGGTTCAGTGGTTCACACAGTTTTTCGGGCTTTTTTTTTTTTTTTTTTTTAATTTATTTTATTTTTTTTTTCTTTTTTTTTTTTTTTTTTAAAATAAAAATAAAAAAAAAAAAAAAATTTAAAAAAAAAAATTTAATTAAATAAAAAAATTTGTTATTAAAAAAATTTAAAAAATAAAAAAAAATAAATTTTATTTAAAAAAAAAATATAAAATTTTTTTTTTTTTTTTTTTTTTTTTTTTTTAAAAAATTTAACTGTTTTTAAAAAAAATAATAAAAAAAAGGGAGAAAAAAAAAAAAAAAAAATAAAATTAAATTTTTGAAATTTTAGTTAAGACTTAATAATATAACTTTTTCTTAGTATTTTTATACACTTGAAAAGTGTATTATAATTTTGCCCAGAAGTTTGCAACGCATAGAAGGAATCATCTCCGACCACATAAAGTATATATATTCTTGATCAGCATGACGAGCTGAGTCGATTAAGCTTTGTCCGTCCGTCCGTCTGTCTGTTTCTACGCGAACTAGTCCCTCAGTTTTGGAGCTATCGAGCTGAAACTTTGCACAGAGTCTTCTTTTTACTGCACGCTGCTAATATGTCGGAACCGACCGGATCGGATGACTACTTCTTGTAGCTGCCATACAAATGTTCGTTCGAAAAATGGGTTTTAGTGAGAAAAACTGGTTTGTTCTCAATATTATCGCTCTCAAACACGGTCATGGGTAATATGTAATGTTTTTAAGCTGATTTGCGAAGTTTGGTCGAAGTCGCTAACCGTTGTGACAAGCTATTTCAAGTGTATCAAAACTTCGGTGCAGACGAAGTTAGCTTTGCCTTTCTCGTTTTTTTTATCGATATTGGCTCTTATATCTGATAAATCAAACTCCGATGTAGAAAATGTTCTACTGACACTTGTGTGGGTGGAACTGCTAAAACTATTTGAGCTACGCTTAAATTGAATTTTCTGATAAATATTCCAATATTTAATAATCTTTAGGTAAACACAACAATCGATATTTGACTTTTTTTATGGAATTGAACGAATATCCGTTATGTTTTCATTAACGTTTTGAATTTTGTTGTATATTAACATTAAATGAGATTAAGCTATACTTTTCCGTAGAACTTTTTAGGCAGGCTCTAGGTCATTAAGTTATGGATATTGTCCACAACTTTTCTAAAACAAGACACGCACAACACAACAAAGGAGGCTGGTTGACAGTATAACGCTATTTCATGAATACCAATTCAATCATCAGCTGTCTGCGCCTGTCCTTAGTGTGTTGGCAGAGGTTGCCTCATGACAGAATTGCTATGAATGCTTGGGAATCCCAAAGGCAAGCTCATAGAAAAACCGACATCAGCAGCAAACGCCAAAAACACTAAGGCTTTGATGTGTTATGCATCCCGTTTTAATCGGCCCTTCTGTTGTTAGTGGGGGAAATTCTATACTTGCTATACTTTTCCTTCTTCTGATAGCAGGCTTGATTCCTGGAATCTTAGAAATCGAATTCAAAAATAGTCGGAGCTCTTTTTTCCAAAGAGTTGACAATTACTGAGCTATGTTGTCCTCCCTTTTTTCAATCTTAATTTTGCATGCCTGCCCGCCATAGAAATACTCATACTCATTTTCCATTTCAAGCCATTCTCAATTAAAGATAAAAAGTTAACATTTGATTATTATTTAAGTGGGGGGTCCAACGGATAATACAATCAAGACCTGGCTTATTACAATTTTGGATCCTTAGCAAATTTAATAAGGTTGATGTTCTTAGCTTTGTTACAACAACTCTGCCGGTTCGGTTCACGAGCGAAAAAAGCGGTTCGGTTCGGTTTAAAACCGGTTCGGTTTAGAACCGGTTTGCATCCCTGTAAATATATAAAAAAATATTTATTTTTGCCCATCGCTGGTTTTTGGCAGCGCGTTGGAATTAGCTGTTTGCGCTAGGTTAGTTGTGCCTTGTATGCGTTGGAAATTTTTTTAATGCTTTTGAGATGCTTTTGTTGTATTTAATGTATTGTTGGAACATATTTTATGGAGAACATAGCCTCAATATTATTGAGTCAATAATTGTGTTTTGTGGAGCAGATCTAGCAAGATTACGCCGGACTACCGAAAGTGCTAATGTAGAAGTGGTTTTATTGTGTTAAAATTTATATAGAGCTGACAACTTTCGCGCATATTTGCGCAATTTCGAAATATTTTAACAGATTCATACAAGGTCGATATTCGTCGTGTCGATTTGGTGGAAGTTGGGTTGGCAAGGAGTCGCAGTATGAGCGCTACGTTTAACTGGCTGTGCGACCGATTAAACCGTAATTCACTTTCAGAAAGTTTGCTTAATGACTTCAAAAAGAAACTAAAAAATTTTATTGCTAAGCAAATCTAACAGACATTTTGAACGATTTAAGGATACAAATGCTAGCTGGCTTGCATCTGTAATATCATTTTGCCCATAAAAGGACAAGTTTGGAAATAAAAGTGGACGGCCTCTTCTAGGATATGAAGAAGCAGGATCGCGCTTAAAAAGAAAGTTAGCTTCCGATCTTTCGAAAGAAAGTTTACGAAATCTCCTTATACATGCGGATGCCATCTCTGAAAAGAAGTATGCAGACAAAGACATGTCTTAAATTCCAAAAAAAAAACATTAAATACGCCTAGCAAATCAAAATGAACATAGTAAATTTCACAGAAACATCTCATTTTACTGTCAGCTGATGAGGCCTTAGTCTTTATTACAGAAAATTCGTTTTCCAAGCAACAATATAATAACATTCGGTTAATGAATATTGAAAAGAAATGCAAGCCATGTAAAGGTGAAGGAAGCTAGGAAAAAGTGCAGGCCTCTGGAAATAAGAGTATCAGAAACTATTGCGGAAGTGCCATTGCATAACTTACTGAACCACACCGCATCAAGAATTGTTTTATTTCAAAAAGCCAGTTTTTAAAATATTTTCTTATATTGGTAACTTAACGCTAGCAGTAAGCTATGGATTTGACGGTTCGACCGGACAAACAATATACAAGAAACGATTTAATGAACCGGAACCAAATAGCCTGGACCAATCTTTGTTCGTCACAACGATTATTCCTCTTCAAATGATAGATCAATGTGGACAAATTATCTGGATCAACCGTAACCCACAGTCCGTTAAGTATTGTAGGCCCTTAAAAATAGAGTGCACTAAAGAAATTCAGGAACACATTTTAAATTCAAAAGCGCTTTTAGATTTTCAAATTAAAAACTTAAGGCCATTTTTTTTATAAAGAAAACCAAATGCAATTTGAAGTTGTGTACGATTTACACATGACTCTTATATATGGCACAGTATGAAATACCATAACCGGCACAAACTACACCCAATAATGTGCAATTTGCGGTGCTAGTCCAAAGGATTTTTTACAGATAACGGACATTAATAGCCAAGCCTTTGAGCCAAAGCATAATACTCTTCAGTTTGGAGTTAGTCCTCTTCATGCATGGATTCCGTTCTTGGAGTTTGTGTTAAACATTTTATACCGAGTTGGTCTTCAGAAATATCGCATCAGTAGTGATTGTGGCAAAGCCGCAATGTTGGCTCGCAGAAAAGAAATATAAGGAATACTTAGGACTGAAATGGGATTACAAATCCAGAAACCAAGCCAGAATGGTTCTGGAAATTCCAATAATGGCAATACGGCGCGAAGAGCTTTTGCAAATGTTCAATTAATTCCCTCCATATTGAAAATCGATAAAACGTTACAAAACTATCTTAACTTAATTTTAACTGTTCTTTCATGCGAGTTTCAAATAAATGCAAATTAGTTCGGAAAAATTTGTAATGGAACTCTCGTTTTGCACATGAGAAAATATCCGTAGTATCCAATGACCGCTACAATACAAAAGATTTCAGTTCAAATTATAAAAAAAAATTAAGTCAATTAAAAAATTAACGGTAAAAAATTAATTCGAAATTAACCAATAATATAATTAGCACATATATGAAGTTTCAACTTCCATTCTCTAATTTTGGAGTTTATGCCAAAAAATCGGCATTTCCGCCCACTGTGAAATCGTTACAATTCCTTAAAACTTTCTGCGTCGTTGCAGGCGTCATGTAAGGCGTCATGTAAGGCACGGAAGCGTTGGGCCTTGGTCAGGAAGCTGTTCACAAGAAGTCACTTTTCAAGTTCAATTTTGGGACCATCTTCGAGCACACCTTGCGCATGTTCAAATGCTCCGTCGCAATGTCCTAACCCACATATTTTGGTAAATTTAACATCTGGGCATTTAAACGAATACTTTATCGACGGTCTGAGTTCAAAACTTTGCGCACACGAGTCACATTGTGGGGGTTGTCGAAGTCGAAGGTCTTCCAGCTCATACTTCATCGGCAACCTCTTCCAGGCCCTCCAAAAAGGCCTGGTGCCACCGAAACACACCACTTCTTGCTAAAACAACATGTGGGTAAGCCTGCTTGATAATATCAAACGTCTCTGTCGCAAATTTACCGAGTTTCACACAGAATTTAATCGCATTCCTCTTGCCGGCTTGCACCACTGACAAAAACTCGTCGCGCTAAAATGCCTGTCCTGACTCTAAAGGTGATCGGAGACAACTGCACAGCCGCTGGTTCGGCTGTAATAACTCCCTCTACCCAATCCAGCAGGTGCGCGCACGCTCCGAAGTATAGTCGCGGTTAAAATCAGTCCTATTACTTTCCGGACTAACCCTGTATATATTCTACTGACTGTCGAACCCCAATTGGGCCTGCTACACGATAATATCAGAAAATTGTTTAATAAATTCGTACCGTTAGGGCCTGTTCTCAGAAGCGCGGAAAATTTAGCACGCTAAATTGCACTTTATAAATTTTGCATCCACATAAATTTTTAGTGTGCCCATATATACGCCAAAGAGGCCAAATACAGAAACGGCCACACTGGTGGTCAGCTGATTTGATTTGTTTACAAACAAAATTTAAAAGATTTACCAAGTTGTATGCTGCGCAACAGGAGCACAGATCTGTTAATGCCATCGCGTTGCACCAAATTTCGGTTCAAGGTGTTGGGCGAGGATCCAATTATTGCCCGTTTGAGACACAACAAGGCCGATCTGTTTGTGGTGTCGCGCTACTACCTGGAGGATTATTTGCATGTTTGCCGTTTGGGCAACCATAATTGTTTTTAGAAGTTTGTACAAGATATTGGCTAAACGGCCAACAGTGTGGGTGAGATGGATCAGTTTGTGGAGAACATAATGCGTCATGCGGCCCTGACGGATGCCATAATACGCGACAAGATGGGGGTTGATAGTTGTTTGACTGTGCATTTCTTTGCAAAAATGCTGCTATCGTCTGCAGGAAGACGGCTTGGAGTATCTGCCAATCATGGATTTGTGCTATGCCACGATTTTGGCTCTCAAATAAAACGCTACGCTAGAGATTAGAAAATATATTTTCAGTTTTCATGAAAAATTGTTGTTTTATTTGCCGTAAATTCAAAATCCTCCTCCTCGAGTTCACGTTTGACAGACACGCCCCCACCCAGCTAGCACCGCTGCTCACGGCAGTCGCACCGCTATCCAACTCCATTATTAGCTGTTCTGCATGCAAAAATTATTAACGGGTTGGGTATGGTCATCACCTGCTGTTTGGCCTCCTCCGATTGCAGACGCAACCGTCCGTGCCAAACGGCCGAGATGTTTCCAAGGGTCGGACGTTGGCATTGGAGACTGTTTTCAGTACTTCCCTTCATTTGTGGCTCTTAGCTTATAGTTTCCTCGCGGCTTAAACTTTCCGTCCGTTTCATTCTGCCGAATTATTTTCCTCCATACTCGATTTATGATGCGAAAATAAAGAGCTGCAGCCAATTCCGCCAATGGCATCAGCTGTTTATTCAATTCACTCACGACCCACACTGCTATCGATACGTCAACTATCGATAGGCCAATTGGGCATTTATTTAGCTCGTCTCAGAACACAGAAAATAAAATCAGCCGCGGAAACTTTCCGCCACTGTTTATTTTTATATGGAGTGCGTCATAAAAATTTATTTTTCGCGCTTCTGAGAACAGGCCTTTAAGACGAAAAATTATTAAGGCTTCTTAAAAGTCTTGGTTTAACCATCACATCAGATCAGCTATATCTGAACGAGACAAAGCATGCTGTAAATGGAAGAGATATAAGGCGGAGACGGAGTAGGGCTCTCAGAAAAAGCGTAGTAAATTTGATTAATGCTTCGAGGAGATAATATTATTCTGATAAATTCAGCCGTTCAATAGATAATAAGCAAACATGGAATGAAATCCAAAAACTGCTTGTTGGAAAACAGCCTAAAGAAATTATCTCAGATGTTGATGCTTACCAACTCAATTATGAGTTTGTTAATTTAAGCGAAATTCCAGATGTCACCCATAACATGTAGGGGAGAATGGAGGGTTCTGAGCCGCTGGGGGTTGTGAGCCACTCAGATATTGGCCACAAAAAAATATATATTTAAACTTTTTGTTTATGTCATGTGTCTCACTTCTTATTACCTAACTTTAGATATGGGGGGTTGTAAGCCACTTTGAAAAATAGTCGGTTTTGACTTTCAAAGAAAATATTGCAATGACGCGCAATAAAACAGAGGAAAAACTCTCCAAAGAAGTAAAAAAAACATTAAAATAGGCAAACAAAAGAACAGCCACAAGCAAAAAGTGCTCGTATATAAAAGAAAACAAGCCTGATGCCGTCAATCAATTTTCACTCTACATTGATATTTCTTAATTCAGAATATGAGAAAAATTGTTCATTTTTTCATTTAATAAAGAATAATGGCTTAAAAACACAAATTTTGAACTTTTAGATGGGTGGCTCAAAACCCCCTACAACTTTTCGTCAAAAAATCATTTTTTTTTTTCAATATGAAATAAAAAAACCAAAAATTTTATTCTTTAAAACTAGTGATAGAAAGTTTTGAGCATTTTTTACCTAAAATACAAAATATATAGAACGAAAAAATATTGATATTTGGCGAAGTTATGTTCGAAAAACAAAACTATGATCACAACCCCCCACTCTCCCCTACCTGAACAGAATAATGTACAACGCCTGTGAAAGTACCTTTAACTTTATAAGTGTTAGTCAATGTGATGTTCTTGTATGTATTCTTAGAAGTAAATCTAATGTAGTTAGATTGGATGAACTTAACCCTAAATTTCTAAAAATTCAATTCAGTCAATTTATCGTTGTATCGTCCTCTCAGTAATCGTCATTACATGTGAAAAGAAGGAGTTACTCAGGGATCTGTAATTGGTCCTTCACTGTTTTTCATCCGTTTGTTTAGCGATGTGTGCCAGAGGTTTTAACCAGAAAAGTAGCACCTTGAGCTGAAAGAGCTGAAATCTTTATCTACATTTCTTATTTCTCTACATAATTTGCTGTATAATTGTCTTTCATTTGTGCTTTCCTCGGCTCTGTTGTTTTTGCACATCCACACCGCTTGTCAGAAAATTCTTTACTAAATCCAAGCAAAGCAGCGAAATGCAAGCGAGACTACAAAACTAAAAAGCATACATAACGGTTGATCTTCGCGTGGGGCTACTATAAGAGTTAGCGAAGCAACAATGAGCCGCTTTCACGCAGTCCACTTGATCTTCTAGTCAGAAAATGGTTTGGGGTCAGCGTCTCCGCCTCGCCACCGACAAGTGGCACATAAGTCAATTGATCAATTGACACTTATACAGCATTCGCAAACAAGAATACAAACGGCATCTGCACACAGCATCCCGTTCGGGGTTAACAAAGTTGGGCAGCGGTCCTCCAATAGGCTTTTTGACCACACGTTGCAAGAAGTCCAATACTCGCCGCTGACAAGATTGCAGCCTCTCCATATACAGATATTCTGGTCCACAAAACCATCTCAAATGATCTGCAATATACGGTGTTTTCACCCATTAATTAGGTGCCATCATCCGCCACATTTTGCACTATCTCCAGTCCACAAAACCATCTCAAATGATCTGCAATATACGGTGTTTTCACCCATTAATTAGGTGCCATCATCCGCCACATTTTGCACTATCTCCAGTTCGTGACTTCAGAGCCAATTGGTTAAACTTTCGGACATCTGATCGGATCCAGTAGAGTACATTCCTCGAATCAGTCCAAAATGTGCTCTGGTCAATGCGCACTAAAAGCTCTGCTTCAATGTGTCCATGCTGGCATCCACAAAAGTATGTAGCTGCAACCCTTGCGAAGCAGATACCAGAGGCTAGCATCTTGTAGGATTATTTTGGCACGAATGATGAAGAATCCAAGGAAACCAAGTGGGTCGAAAACCGACATCACAACACTCAGCACCTTCCTCTTTGTAGGCCTTGTTGCAGAGGCCTTCTCAATCAGCTCGTCTTTGACGTCATACGAAAGCATGTCTCTACCAGGCCACCACATGCCTAGTACTTTCTCTTGGGCCTCATCTGATAAGGGGAGGGGTATCTGGTTCATCTTCAAGGCCTCGCAAAACACCCATGGAGTTGGATGCAGAGCTGCACATGTCAAACCCACCATCGGCGTAGACTCTACTCTCTGCAGTGGCCAGCATGATCATCTCTTCTTCGGAGTCGACAGATTGCAACCAATCATCGACGAACGTGTTCCTGCAAATAGCTACCACGGCCTGTAGATGCTGTTCGCTAAACCGCTTCGCATTGCAATTTTATTTAAAGTTGGACAACGCAGAAACAGTACGCTCTGAAAGTCATGACGTAAGTCTCCGGGGCTTGTGCGGAGTGACCGTCGCACCATTAAAACCTTTACGCGGCCTTATCCTCTGGGCGTACTGTAACCTGGTGAAACATCTCACGTATAGCACCAGCTACAGCGATTGGACGGTCTCTAAAGCGAATAAGGATGCCCAATAGCGAAGACAATATTTCTGGGCTCTTGAGCAGAACATCGTTCAGCGACATGCCGTCAACTTTGGCAGCCGCGTCCCAGACCAGTCTCGTCTACTTCTTATTCGGGTTGGTAACTGTAAAAATATTAAGAAATATTTGTACCAGATGAGCTCTCATTTTTTTCTAGCTTGCGAGTATAGCCTTTCTCCTTGTAGCTCCGAATTGTATTTGTCATACACATCTTCAGATTTGCGTCTTTGGACATATTCGTCTAACGATTTAATGCCTTTTGGTACGAATCTGGCAACTGAATTTTTCGAACGTCCACAACTAGCCTGTCTGCCAACGCTTCTCAGTTGGGCTATAGCTTGTCGTCGCCTCCATGATTTGCGTTGCGCGCTCATCCTCCTTTGACCGTAAGGGCTTGGTCGGAACGCTGACGCCAATGGACTCCAAGTGTGAAGTACTCCCTTATGGACTCATCCACTTGTCGCAAACTACTCGGTTCGTTGCATTCACACATATGCAATAAGCGACTAGAATACATTTCACCGGTGCATTAACAGCCATACACAGTCCATCCAAGTCTACAGCGCACGGCAATGACATCATCTCCATTGGCTTCCCGCAGCTCAAACGGTACGCTCATTTTGATATTATCCAGCTTAATTATGGTTCGTGCCTTAGCACCTTCGAACGGCAAGATTGATATGGACTGCAGGTGACTGCGTGAGCCAAACAGGTTTGTGCTCACAGATTGAATGGGCATTCGAAGTATTCAACTGTGAGCACGCCTTTAAGCCCATACCTTGCTGCGTCTGGGCTTCTCGCCGAAATTCCAACACTCACCGACTTGAAGGCCCGTTCTGTCTGAGTAACATCACCAGTCCATTTCAAACAAAGTGGGGCCATCCAGTTTCAAACCATCAGCTAACGCTCGTTCTATAAGGGTGCACGCAATCTTCCTGTAGATACGGTCTATGAAGCAGCTTTGGTGGCAGCAATATTGATTTTGTTTAAGTACAATTCAATGGCGTCTTCTACATCTTGAGTGGACAGGATCTCCATGTTTAGGTGAAGGGAGTTACTCAATTCGTCCTGAAACCATTTAAGATCAAAACCTGGCAGGATAATCCTCTTTCTGCTTGAGAAAATTTGGAAACTAAGGTCCAAAGTTGCCAGGATGGAAATATGAAGGTGGAATTCCTCTTGTACTGAGATGAGGGGTCCAGGCAATCCCCAAATAGAAGTCCAAGCAGTTGGGGTTCCCTCTCCTATTATAAGGTTAATAGGTAGGACACGAAGTTGCCAGAAATTGTGTGGAGTCACCACATATCGCCTGATGAAGTGCTGTGCCTCGAGGATTGGCCCTAAAACTACCACAGAGCCGGTGCTTGGCATTGAAATCACCTCCAATTATGAATTTTTGGACAAGTTCGTCAAGGAGTACATCAAAATCGAAAGAGCTTTGTTGTAGAGATGGTAGCCAGCTCCGATAAGCACCTCTCCAAACGATGTTGACACCATCACTGCAGCTAGCTGGATGAAATTATTGCAGACAGGGTGAAGGTGGTAGTGAATCAGTTCCTGCTTCACAGAAACACATGCTCTTTCTCTAGGCCGGCCTCCAGGGTGAACAGATCGATATCAGGTAGTAGTGTTTTTACATTCAAATTATCAGTAGGAAACTAGTTCTTTTCCCATAGTGTGAAGTATTTATTTTCCTTTTAAACCGTCAGTAACTTTGACAAATAAACTGATTTTAATCACAGAATTGCTCAAATAGCTCAAATATTAGTCCAAAATCATCCTATTTAAAGCTGGATGACTTATTTTGAAAAAAATTCCATAAATTGAGAGTAGTCTGACTTTAGAGGCCAATTAGGACACTTTCTGCTGTATTTATATAGCGCCTTCGATTTTAAAAGATGCATTGATCTGTGCTCTGTCACTAATAGCTCATAAGTCCAGATATTCAAGCCAAGTGTGGCCCACATAAATCCTGGAATGGCAAAAATTCAACAAATTCGCTCTTCCGCAATATATTGGAAACAAGAGCTGATATAACCAAACCAATGATGCAGTTTTGTTCAGTGCAATCCATATATCATTAGATCAAAATAGGCCCACACCAAAAACACTGTTGGGCTGAGTTATAAAGTTCCCATTCTCACTTTAAATCCGAGCACACTTATGGCCGCCGCTCCCCCAGATTTCCAAAGAATCAGAGTCTTCACAGTCCACTACCCTGTGTCCGTTTTCGGGTGACTACAACCATGAGACCGGAGCTCTACGTCCAACATGGGATCACAACATCTCCTGCTAAAGCTTCGGATACCTTTGGTACCCACAGGTACAGGATGTTCCATCTAGTGTTTGGAATTTGAACTATTCATAATTTGACTTTAAAAACGTCAAATGTCATTTGGAAAGCGACTAATATTTACAGGCATGTTCCCAATTCCACTTCCACGGCAACCTTTCGAAAGTGTAATTGATTCATGTTCTCGCAGCACCAAAACGAAAAAGTTTTTCGTTTTCAAAAGTGATGCTTGTTAGTGGGTGGAATGAAAAGTAATTGCCAAACTACGCACCCTTACAGTTGCTAGAGTATATTAAAGTATATTTTTCGTAATTCTGTAATAAATTTAGAAATTTTTAGTGAAATTTAATTTGCTTTCTAGTCTTTAATTGATTTATAAAGAATTTTTTGTTAAATGAGTCCAGATTTTGGACGCTTGATTGCAAAAAGTAAAAAGAGAGCTATTTCATTCGAAATTGAGAACACAAAAACAAAACCCAAGCGGAATTGCGTTCGATTTACTTTTCAAAAAGAAGTGGAATTGAGAACATGCCTGTCTTTAAAAACTTTGACCTTTACGAAATAGGTCGCTGTTCGCTTGAAGAAAGTTGGGAAATATTAGAAACATATTTCCAATATTGTGAGTCCTCGACTCAAACTGTGCGAAATTTGAAAAAACATTTAACAAAAAAATGATCCGAAAACTCAATTTGTGGATCAATTCGTGAAGCGAGTTCGTAAAACTGGAATTTGGTGGATAAATTAACCCGTGTACGTCCCCCGTACCCGTGCTCGTCAAGTGCGCTCGACCGAAAACATTGCTACGGTTGCTTAAAATGTGCGTAAACAACCATCGACGTCAACTTGAAATCGATCTCAACAATTGGATGCGAATTTTTCATAAAGACCTTGACATGAAGCCACACAAAGTTTAATTGGTACAGCAGCTAAAGCCAATTGACCATCCAAATAGTCTACAGATCGCAAATGGGGCGGAAAATCGGTTGGCCGCAGATGGTGAATTTGACCGAAAAATCATCTTTTCGGTTGAAGAAAAAAGAAAATCCGCATCAACCAGCAGAAATAAAAGCTGCCAGCGCTTACAATTCTCGGTCATTTGGAACCCGTATACAGAAAAATTAACTTCCCAAGCAGTGATTGATTGTGAGGCAATGCAACCTCAAGACCTACTCAATCGAACGAATCCAGCAAAACGACATTTCTATCTCGCAACAAAACATGGAAACTCCAACGGCCCTGCAACCAATACCGCTGATGTAACCCGCCATCAAGGACCTTCGCCAACCTTACTCGGTCAGGAGTCTCTGAGCCCAGCTCAGAAACTACTCCCATTATGTTTCAGTGCCAAAAGAATGTATGACATGCCGATTACATGCTCTTAGCCCCTGTCTAACTTTCCATCTGACTGAACACACACGTGCTTAACCAAATTGTCTAATTGTTATGTCTAGTATTTAAAATCGATTCTAAGTCGTTAAGTGAGTTGATTCTGATTGACTTAGTACCTCCTACTCGTTGTTAACGCGCCCAGCTGGCCTGGATTGCGGTGCGCGAGTTTTTCCGAGAGCTTTTTCAATCGCGTTAAGACTTTGGCGCTGACGAAGTAAGCTTTGTTTTCTCGCTTAATTCTCAAAACTTTTAAATGAGTAAGAATTGGAGTACAGATGTATTGATAAGAGAACTGTTAATATTACCATTCTTGTTAATCTCTTTCAAATATGGATTAAGAAATGCATTTCTTAGTGTCCATCGTGGCAGCAAAGTATCTGAGTGCATCGGGTTCTATAAAAAATTGTAGTTTTAGCTATCGTCTAAAAGGACTTTCCATATATTACCACTAAAGCTGCACTTTCCTTTGTCATATATCTAGTAAGTTTCTTTTCTTTTATATCGATATTGTTTTTGGTGTTCTATGGCAACCTATTCTTAAGAGATATATGACAGGTGTAAAGGCAGCTTTAGAAGTTTATACATACATTATTAATAACGCTTTCATTTTGGACACCCTCGTATGCATAGCCAGTTACTTCACCCTCATCAGTATCGTCGTATCCCGCATTTAGTTCTAAATAAGAGTCAGCATCGGGGCTTGTTGTTCGTCTCTGCACAGTGTTTGCTTTGTCAGAAAGATGATTCCAACTTTGATTCAACTGATGCTGGATATCTTTTAGTGTAGTTACTCTGTAATATAAAGATTTGGGATTTTACAATAAACGCGCTTGGCTTTAATTTGGCAACTAAAATTAATTTAGCTGCTTTTATACAAGCTTTTGTACATACCCTCTTAGCCAGGCTCTATACTGAGTGGATCCATCATCATAGAGCAGTTTTTGAATGGCACCCACGGGAGACTGTGAAGTCAATGGTGTATCATTATATTTTTTAAAAATACTTTCTCTTTCTATTTTTCCAATTCGGTTATTTAAAAATAAGATGTTCGTCCGATTTAAAATCTTTTGGGCGAGGTAATCTGACGCCATAAACTGTCGCATCATTTTTCTAAGGATAAATAAACGTTCTTTAATCAGTTTAGTTTTAAAAAATAAATAAAATTAAAAAACTGTAAAGAAAAATTAAATAATGTGCACAAAACGCCTCAGCCCAGTACAAACGCTCCTCAAAGCCATACTGCAGCATCTTGCATCAATAAGTATAGATTCAGATCTAATAAAACTAATTTACTGCCATATAGACCCATTTGTACTTTATCTCAAAAATCAACTTCCAAAATGTATATCCATGATTGGCCTCAACAGCAAAATTGCTTGTTATTAATCTAACGCTACTTCTTTTCAGAAATTTTAGTGCAGATATCTCATTCTTCATTTCTTTTCAATATAATCAGTTGTATATGGATGTTGTAATAATATCTCAAAATAGAAGTTCAGCCAGGAGCTCAAAAGCAATAAAATTTAAACAAAACCACTTAACAACCAAAAAAAAAAAATTTAATTAAATAAGAAGAAAACGTCAATCGGACTTGCTACTTTTAGATTTAGATTTAGTGAGCTCATCATCCTAGTGCTACATGATAAACTTTTAAATAAATGCACTAGTCACAATCATTTAAAAACCGGGGTTGACAAACAAAATAAACTAAGACTTAATATACTTCTTCTTTTTGATTGGCCACCACAAGCGTTTGACGGTCTCGGCCGCTGCAACTAATGTCTGCAAGTGGCTACTGCTTCATGCGAGCTGGCAGCAGTTTTTCACACCAAGCTTGGTTTACGCACCTGGTAGTCCCACCTTGCCTTCTTTCGCATTCCTCATGTTGACCATTTTTGCTGGAGCTTGTTCATCCATACGGGTAACATGTCCCAGCCAGCGCAGCCGCTGTTGCTTTACGCGCTTGACTAGTGTCCCCATAGAGATACAGTACGTCATTTTTTTGGATGCGAAAATCCTCGCTAACTTTCAAAGGTCCATTAATCCTGCGAAGAATCTTTCGCTCAAAAACGCCAAACGCCGCCTCATTCGCTGATGATATTGCCCATGCTTCTGCGCCGTTGGGACTGGGATGGTAAGCGACTTGTATAGTGCTATTTTCGTTCTTCGCGTGAGGTCTCTGCTCTTGAACTCCCGACTGAGCACGTAGTAGCATCGGTTTGCAAGCGTGATTCTGATATTGTTGTCGCCGGTTATCATCTTTCCAATGTAAGCAAAGTCCTCTACAACTTTAAAGTTGTACTCTCCCAATGTAACAGATCGCCCAAGTCGCGAGGACTTCTGTTTCAAGGATACTAGGTACTTCGTCTTGTCATCGTTTACCGCTAAGCCCATCAGTTCCGACTGCAACTCAATCTCAGAATACGCCATGCTTACCGCAGCCCTGGTCACGCCGCCATGCTAGTTAAGCAGCCATCTCTGGCTTCCGTCCTGACTTTTGCTGTATCCGAATACTCGTACAGACGTGTAAAGTTTGGCCGATCCGAAATATCGTCATAATCAGTGACTAAAATCGTAAATAGTGGCTATTTGTCATCCGGAATTTGGTCAAGATCATCTATTTCCAACGAATATATGGTTGTTTACAATTTCCTGGCCAGCAACCAATTATTTCTTTTGGCGCCCGACTTAACCTCAACTTTGGGTATGGAAAAATGGACAAATAGTTTTCATGTGATTATGAAGTTATAATTTTGTGTTTTATACAGTGTTGCCCTCGTTTGTGCTCCAGCACCTTATCCGGCTGTGTGTTGAATTTTAGTTCAATTAGCACACGCCCCGTACATAACCTATCGACGAGCAGGTGTCGCCTGAGCAACCAGCGAGTGTCTCAATCAAGGTCTTGTGCCGGCGTTCCCCCGTGGAAGTACCTTCTCCCTTGGATTTTCTTAAATTGGACGTGGCCCTAGCTGTATAGTTGGATAGGCGCAGCCGCATGCTTGCACGTGGCGTGTCACGCCGCGGCCATACCCAGGTGACGCTGACCCAGTGTACATCTGTGGTCCCTGGCACCTGTGCTCCGCGTGTGTTAAGCCTGCAGCGATACAATCCTTCGCGTCTGCTCCTGTATTTGGTAGCCGAGCTGCCCAAAAATTGCTCACCATCAAAGGACAGCTGCCGCTGTGTATACGAGACACTTTGGGTCAAGGCTGCTGTATCGAGAATCGTTTGTTGAATTTTGTGCATTTTGATATCTCTGCTAGAAGAGTAATTGCGTTTTGAATTTATATTTTCCTAAGTCAAACATACTGCTTGTGAGAGTTTTGTTTTTGCACTGTTTTTCCCACGACAGCATAATCGATCAACAGGCCTGCTGACACCGATGGATCCTGCAGTAAGTACGACATAGCTGACACAAGTAAGAGTAAAGTATAACCGCAAAAACAGTTCTGAAGACCATGGTCAATTAGGATTGCCGCTTAACGGCTTAAATACTCGACTTTTGAGTACACGCCTTCTTGAATAGTCTTTTTAACAGCTATAGCGATGACAGAATGCACCCGTATAGGTTTACAAAAAGCCTTCTGCTACGCAATGTAGTACCCTAGGGGAGGTTGTATTAAGTATTCATCATCAATCAATCAAATTCAAATTATGTTTAAATTCGTAGAGAAATAACGAAAATGATGAAATAAATAATGTTTAAAGGCCTTAGCAAGTGTACTCGCGTCATGATTTGGGCAGAGCCATATAATCTCACAAGGCTTTGCAAGGTGCACTACCTAGAGGAGGACAACACCATCTTAGTTTTGCACTTAATCGTATCGTTTCCAGGATAGATTCTGTATTATGTGGTTTAGCCATTTCTTTTGGCTCTGTCAGCTGTTATTCTGTAGCGCATGATTGGGAGAGCAAAGCCGGCCAAACATTTAGACAGAGCGTGCTCTCGACATTCCGCGTGTCCGTTACATCATTCGGTTTTGCCGATCAGTTGCATCGGCATATGCGAGTAGCATTACAACTTTATTAAAGATGGTGCCCGATCTGTTGGTATTCGAAAGCGACTTTGTAATCGTCAAAAAGATGGTGACTTTCGATGTTTCTCTCATGGGGCTTCTCCAGGACTTGGCGTAATATGAATATCTGGTCTGTGGTGGATCTACACTCATTAAAAATGAGAACGAATAATTTGAGTACGAACGCGCTTAAAAAAAAGTGTGGTCGCTCTTGAATATTTAAGAATTTCGCTCTTGGAATCGAGATAAATTCATTCTCAATGTTGTTCTATAGGCAAGGGGAGTGAGGGAGCGCAAATTTTGAGAGAATAACGGTTCACGCGATCTCTCAGAGAGAGACAGCGAATGCGCAGTTTGTCGTTGTCATATGAAAGTGGCCAGCCGTTTATTCCGTTAATGAACATTAAGATTGTGCAAAAGTAATTGATTAAACGACTGTATAATATAATAACAATGCTTAAAACACCACTTTTAAAAATTTAAAAAAAAAAACATTAAAATAAAAAAAGGATAAAATAAAAAAATATATATGCTCCTACGGGGACTTTTCTAAGCAAACAAGACATCCACTCGACCACCCGGGCGAGCTCTAGCTAATGGAGAATAGTCGAGTCGGTTAAACCGCCCGTCCAACTGTGTATGTTTCTCTGTCTTCGAGGTACCGAGTTCAAGTCCCAGTAAAGTAAGTAAAAACGAGAGCGTAAGTTAAAGTCGGCTCTAACCGACTTCGATATACCCGTTACTCATGAAAAAACATGTTTAACAGTGTTCCCGCGTTCCTTAGTGTGACCATCCAAAAAGTATGCAACATTTTTTTAGGGTGGTAGCGGGGAGGGCTTGGTTCACTTTTTTGCTTATAACTTGAGAACCGTTCATCCGATCTTTGTCATTCTTTCGGCAAATCGATTCATTTTGCTAACTACTAACTATCTCTAGAAGATGCGAATCCTCTATCTTAAAAACTGTAGGAGATATAACTTTTTTCCAAATTGCGGGGGCGGGAGGGGGCGTGGCCAAAATTTGAAACAAACTTGATCTGCGTGCAAATAAAAGAAGCATTTGCCCCATACATGTCAAACCGCTATCTCTTACCATCTCTGAGATCTAGGTGTTCATACAGACGGACGGACGGACGGACGGACGGACGGACAGACGGACAAGGCTAAATCGACTCGGCTGTTGATGCTGATCAAGAATATATATACTTTATATGGTCGGAAATGATTCCTTCTGCCTGTTACATACATTTGCACGACTTTAGTATACCCTTTTTACTCTACGAGTAACGGGTATAAAAAATTGATCTGTTATGTTACTATAACTCAAAATTAATCATATCTTAGAAAAAAGTGGGTGGCTGATGATGAGTGGAGAGCAGCAGTAGCAGCGCGGAACAAACAACACCACGTCGGTCCGACGAGGGGGGTCCCCCGGGCTCTCGGTCGTGTCTCTCACACCCAACCCCCAGCCCTCTGAATTATTTTTTTTAGTCTTTTATTTTGAGAATTATTCGTACTTGGATCAAGTACTGGAACTCTTGGATCAAGAACGTCGAGATAAAAAATTCACACTTGAATCAAGAATTTTGCTCTTGGATCAAGAATAATTGCACTTACCGTACTTTTGAGAACGAATGCTCTTGATTCAAGAGTAAAATTCTCTATTTTTTATCTGAGTGTACCAGGTCTGGCCCAGCTTAAGATATTCAGTAGCTCATTGCTCAGTAACTCATCTAGTTGGCTCAATGAACAAGCTTACATATAATTGAACATCATCAGCGTACATATGAAAATTACCATTATGCAAAATAAATGGCAAGTCATTAACATTGATGGTAAAAAGTACAGGACCAAGGACGGATCCCTGAGGAACACCACGTTTAACATGTAATAACGAGGACTGAGAGGACGATACAACAACAGATTGATACCTATTGACAGATTGGACTTCATTAAATTTAATGCTGTATTTGAAAAATTTTACATTTTGTTAAGTTTTGAGCACAGTAGTCCAGTAAGGTGAGGAACGTCACTTTTCCATCCTCCATCTCTTTTCGGATATCCTCAAAAACTTTTAGAATAGCTGTGGTGCAGCTTCTATTCTTCCTAATACCGGACTGCTTATCGTTCAATAATAAGTTATTAGTCATAAATTGCCGGATTTGATCTGCCATTAGGTGATCAAGAATCTTTGACAGATAAGTTAGTGTTCAGCGCAGCAGCTGATTATAAATAGCCTCCAAACTCTTGATTCTGCCCTCGCTTATTATCTAGGCTCTCCAACTGTAATTCTGCTATTTATTAGTAAGCTGTTACACACTCACTTATACATATATTCATGTTTCTTGCCTTAAAACTTTTTGTCATGTTAGTTAGTTGTAATCTGAGAGCCATCGAGTGCAGCAGCAGCTTCGCGATCAATCTTTGTACATACATACTGCTGGTTTAACCACGTCCACGACCTTATGATTTTGGAATCAACAATTAAATGTTAAAGATAAAGAGGAATAATTTTGACTTTTTTTACTTTATCCACATTTTGGTAACCCCGACGTGATAGCCGTGGTTAATAATATTGTGCATAAACAATTATCAAAAATTACTCATTTACCTTTCGAATTGTCCGCGCTGTAGTGGAGAAAAAAGTTCACACACACGCACATAAGAACTGCGTACGTGTGCTTGTGTGCGAGTCTGTTACAGTTTTTTCGTCTATGCCCTGCAAACATTTTGTCGGGTTTCTTATCTCCCTCGTCAAAAAGTGAGTTTGGCGATAGTTTGAGATGAGAGTCTGATGATAGTTTGGCGATTTACAAAAACAAAACACACAAGGTTTCGCATTTTTAACATAAAAGGGACAAATTGGCGATATGTGGCATCAATTTCTATTGCCCTAAATATATGGACAGTGTGATAAATAAGAACTTGAGAATCACAAGCATGCATTTCGGGGTGAATGCTTTCAAATAGATTCAATACAAGTAACCCTCTAGTTGCCGCGTCTTAGACGCACAGCGTGGCGCAGTCGTCTAAGACGTCAGTCCCATCGTGATTTCAGTCCAAGGGAACCGAGTTCGAATCGCATCAGAGTAAGTAAAAGTTTATCAAGTAATTAAGTATAAGTTTGTTTAATTCGTTGTTCATCGGAACAGGCAAGCAGAGAGCGCAGCGCGCACAAATATTTATTTTTTTGTGTGAATCGCTTTCTTATCCCTGAGAAGAGACTTTTTCGTATCTCCCAGAAGAAACGCTTTCTCTCCTTCAAGAAGTGTCGCAGAGTGACACATTTCTTCCCGAAGGGAGATGAGAACGCGATAATAATGCGATATCGCCAGAGTGAAGCGACACCTACTGGAAGAATCGCATTCTTATCTTCTGCGATAAAAATTGTTTGCTGGGTGCTTTCGCCCTTTGCTTTGGCCAGCGGCATAGCAACGTCTCGAAATCAAACGGTCATTCGCATTGCTTCGATTCTAACGATGATCGGGTTTTCGTTGTGGTTGCAGATGCAGTCAAAAATAGATATACATTTGTCTTGTGGCTGAATACACGCGCTCGCGGCAACATTATTTTGCATCGTTTTCAATTGCCAAATAATCATCGACATGGTGGACGGGACTACTCTTAACGAATCGTATGGCTCTGCTGCCGCATCCAGTGAACGCACACCTGTATACCGGATTGCGTTTCTACAGCAAAAAACAAGTGATATTTTTGAACGGCTTAAAGCTATTTGTGCTGAAATGGATGAGCAGAGGCTGCAATACATGAATAGGTGTGATCTAAGGGCGCTTCTGGAATTATTGAGTGGGCTGGAATCTAATTTCGACAACACGCATACAGAACTGGAGGAGCTTATTTGGGATTTCTTGGGATTTCATAGCAGGTTTGACTCTGCATTGTTTCGTTTGAAAGTCACTCTCCATCGTGAGCTTGTCAAACGTGAGCTGCCTCAGCATTGTTCCACATTCAGACTGAAACCAAACGAGTCCCAATCATTAGTGGTTATGGCCAATCGATCCCGCTTTCCTAAGTTGGAGTTGCCTAAATTTGATGGGGCATATAAAGAGTGGGCCAGTTTCTACGCTAGGTTCAATTCTATCATTGGTAAGGAGGCGGAGATCACCCCTATCGAAAAGCTACAACATCTACGATCCTGTTTAACTGGCGCTGCGCTCGACACAATCAGCTCTTTGGAAATTAATCAGTCTAACTACGCAATTGCAATTAATAGCGATTTGATAAAAAGCGTCCCATTTTACAGGCACACATTAGAGAGATATTTGGGCTGGGCAAGGCAGACGCGTCTGTGGGCAAGCTGCGAGAGCTGACGGATAAGGTTACTGCGCACCTCCGGGCATTGGAATCGATTGCCAACAAGGAAGAAGTGGCTGATTGCATTCTCGTACACACTTTGCAAATGCTTCGCAGCACACAAATAATTTGTGACGGCACGGATTGCCAGATTTACCATTGCAAACGATTCGAACATTTATCGAAAACCGCTCGTCAAAAGGAAGGCATCAAATGAGAGGCTGCCAATTTTGTTCCTATCGTACGTGCAAACTAAATCATCGCACTCTTTTGCATTAAAATCGTCCCGCTACTCAATCTACCACTCAAAAATCTTCACCATCACTTCGCAATCTGCTGACATGATCGCTATGTCGACAGCCTTGCCTTAAGCCATTATATCTCAGTCCTTGTCTGATGTTGTGCAATTAGCTGCTGTTGTCTCAATCAAGTACCGTCCACTTTTGGACTCAAGCTCTCAGATACATTTCGTTAAAACTCAATTCGCTAACCAAATTCCACTTCATAAAACTAAATCGCTGGCTCCAGTCTCAGGTATTGGAGATACCAACTTCTCAACTGAAGGATTCTCAGTCGACATCGTGCTGAAGTCGCGGACTGCAGACTTCACAACAGTCCTCACTGCCATAATGGCGCAAACAATGACTCACAATCAGCCAGGCATGTCAGTGAGCTATGACATAACGTTTCCTCAAACATTCAGTTATCCAATCCCTCGTTTAACTTTCCACAACAGATAGACTTGCTCACCGGATCAGTTCTGTTTTTCGAGTTGTCAGGCATGGGGCTACAAAAATCCATCTTATTTGGATCCTTTTTGGTAGCGGTCATCGGACCCAAAATCTTTCGTCTTTCGTAAGTAACCAAGAATCATCGGACGACATCAACACCAGCACTCGGCTGGACGCTTTGATGCGTCATTGGATCCTCTCTGGCAGCGGTCATCGGACACAAAAACTTACGTTGTTCGTCAATAACCGAGGATTATTGGACGGCGCCAATACCAGCACTTGGACGCTATCGTCTTCTTGTATCCCCTTTATAAAATCCCGACGATCTTGAAGTACTTTCACCAGGCCACTTTCTTACTGGTGGTCTACCCATAGCGTTTCCTGAACCCGACTTGGCGTCACTGAACTACGAACGGCTCGATCACTGGCTACGCGCCACTTTGGTTCAACAGCTCATCTGGAGGCGCTGGAGCGAGGAGTACATAACATTTCTCCTGCATCGCGCAAGGTGGCGCACTTCCCAACTTTCAATCCGGCCCCTAGCACGGGCCATAAAAGCGTGTCTGGAGCTGACGTCGTCAACAGAGTCGCAATCGGTTTCCATATTTCTATGCATACTTACGCACACCCACTGGAACCATTAGACTGGCAGTCGATAAGCAGTGCGGCCTTCCCGATAAAGATTCTGTTGAAAGCCCTGTCCTTTCATGTTTCTTGCCTTAAACCTTTTTGTCATGTTAGTTAGTTGTAATCTGAGTACATACATACTGCTTGTTTAACCACGGCCACGGCCTTATGATTTTGGAATCAACAATTAAATGTCAAAGATAAAGAGAAATAATTTTGACTTTTTTTACTTGATCAAAGTTGTCGAAAAAGCTCGGCAGCATCCAACAAGTAGTATTACAATTGGCCGAAATTTGTTGTCAGGTTTTAAAATGGGAACTGTCTTAGCGGATTTAGATTTCGTTTCGGTTTTGGATTTCCTTCCATGTTTGCTTATTATCTATTGCTCGGCTATTAGAATAATATTATCTCTTAGTGGCATTTATCAAATTTATATTATCTTATATCTTTTCTATTTACAGTATGCTTTGTCACGTTCAGATATAGCTGATCTGATGTCATGGTTAAATCGAGACTTTTGAGAAGCATTAATATTTTTTCGTCTGAACGGTACAAATTTATTAAACAATTTGCTGATATTATCGTGTCGAAGGCACAATTGGGGTTCGACAGACGGTAGATCATATATAGCGTCCCAGTCATAGGTGTGAAAATCTCTATTTTATAGTGTGTAGTCAAGAGATCACAATATACAAACAAGAAATCAAATCTGAAGGCTAGATCTGAAGGCCGCACGTGAAGAAATCAGAACCCTTAAATCAAAAGAAGAAGCTCGAGACTTAGCAGTCTCTAATGCCATAATAAGCAACCCATTTTCCATTTTGGAATCCGCTGAAGAAAGCAATAACAGCAGCAACCAAGGCTTTCCAGCCTTACCCGCCATAAAAAAAGTGAACAACACCAAAAAATTACCTACCTCCAAGAAAGGACTTCCTTAAAACTAAGGAAGCACTTAACAGAAAGGGAGCCCTGTATTACTCTTTATATTATATTAGCAATACTTATAATCCCTGAAATTTTCATCAAGATCGTATAATAAATAGCGAGTTAAAAAAATTTTGAATACTTTCCGGATGTTCACCCTCAAGAACGCGGGAACGCTGTTAAAAAATACTTTTCATGAGTAACTGGTATGTCGAAATCGGTAAGAGCCGACTTTAACTTACGCTCTCGTTTATATTCAAGACAGTGTCACTTTTCTTTACATAAATATCATATGTCAAGAATATTAAGTCATGTTTTGAGAACACTGGTACTGATAACTGATCATACAGCAGAGACTTGTACTTATTGCTAACGAAGCATATAATCAGAGCCACAGATAAAATATAGGGAATCCTCAGAAATCAATATCTGATCATGAACTTTCTCCCAGTCAGAATTCGGTGGCCGATAGCAAAGACTTTGCTTACTTCTGTTCTTTTTTATGGAGATAATCTTTAACAATTGTGATATAGAGACCCAAAGAAAGCGTTATTTACAATCGAAAACGAACAGACAGAATATCTGATGTTTCTATAAATAATTTAATTTACCACTGCAGTCGTGGATGGACATGAGAAGTCTAGTTCTTTTACACATTATAGCTTAAACTCATAAACCTTCGTATCTGTAGCATAAATTTAATTTCAGTATTTCAAGGAGAGCAAATAATAATGTGTTTAAAAGAGTAAGGCTTACATTATCAGTAAACACACAATTTTGTCTATGCTGTTCGCTGTTGAAACTGACAACCACATGAAATTAAGGCTAAAAGATACGCCACTCAATTTAGGACTAAATTTTGCTGAGCCCATCTAATTACATAGCTCAGGAAATCCGCTCGCGAAAATTGTCAGAGCGCATTTCCTGAGCGAGTACCGAGACACTCGAAATTCGCTTCGACAATAAACATGGACCTGCCAACTCGATTTC